>ML825771.1:26785-42725 GCA_009831015.1 Picea engelmannii | reverse complement strand
AACACTTTGAATCGGATAGCAATGTTCACAGGCCTCTTCGAGGGGGCAACCTCCAATAGAGCAGCGCTCTGTTACAATAATATCCAAGCTAGGGTTCTCATACCCTCGACTCCTATTTATACTAAAAAGAAGCATCTAGAGGAAGGTTCTTCTAGAAGCGAAAGCTTCTATTAGGTCTTCTTACATCCGCCTTATTCTATTTTATTGAAAGGTCTTATTAATATTGACCTTTATTACATCCGAATACATTGATCTACCTATGTGCGGGTTAGGATCTTAACAATGCCTATCGGGACTTCTCTTCTTGCTCCCGAGGCTTATCTCCCTCGCAGCTTCTGCAAATCTGACGGTTGTTTGCGACCCTGCACCAAATCTAACGGCTCTTGTTGCGTTCGGTCATTCACTTTTATGAACTTGTCTTCTGTTTGCCTGTCATCTTCACTGTTGCCATCAATGACAAGCATTCGTTGTCTGTTTACTGAATCATTGGTTGTCTGCTCACTGAATTTACCAACATGGGTTTACCTTTGTAAGGGATCCATAGGTGAGTCCAATACATAGAGAAATATCCTTGAAGCTTAGCTGATTAATACCTGCTCAACAAAAAACCATAAATTTTTGGGATGTCAACAACAACAATGTCAATAACTTGATGCACTCTTGGGTCAAAATCTAATCTAATCATAACATCTTTGAGTTTGTTACACATTATTTTAGTCACTCTGGTGATGACCCTACAGGCATGTGTTCAGTCTCTCAAAACAATCTTTTACATGAGGAAAATGAATAAGTTCTTCCCCTATAAGGCATATTTTTAGAATGACGTCGTAGGCTGACATTGGTACACAGTGCGGAAATCCTTGATTTTCGCAGGGTAATCTATGCCTGGCTCATGGGATTTCCGCATGCTTCTATATAGGTAGGGTGTGGCGATGTTTGAAGCTAAGAAAAGGAAGAAGTTTCACGAAGTTTCTAGAAGGAGAATCTTCTAGAATGTGAGGTGGTGTCTGTATGGTTGTGATCTTACTGACTTCTCTGATTTGGTGGTATCATCCTCATCCTTGTAACCACTTCACGTTCACCTATATAATGATGGGTTTCTCATAGAAAAGGTTAAGAAAGATTGAGCAAAGAATTGATGAAAGAATAGGCTGAAGACTATGTGAAGGATCCTGTTACAAATGATGCTTGTGGCCTCCAATTGTCCATCACGCTTTTGTGGACCATCTTCATACAAATTTGAAGCAAGTGTATGTGTGTGTTGGAACAAAGGACCACCGAAAGGGAACTTGCAACATCAAGGCAATTTGTTTGTATCTTCCACTTTTACTTAATATGATACAGTGACATGTTTCTTTCCCATAAAATCGTTAGCGTTTTATTACATGACTCCTTGATCACATGTTTAGGTTTCCATTGAATCTACAATTATTGCTTTCACTTTGGTTGGTTTGTGTCATTACAGATCTGATCTCACAAGAGCACCAGAGTGAAGCAGAGACAACAAAGATATAAGGAAGTGATATCCAAAGGTATGTCATCTATTCTTTCTTTGCTAGTAAATTTAATGGTAGCATTTTAGGGAAAGTGTCATGTCCCATCTTGTTTTGTCCTAGATCCAGGTGGATCTAGGGAGATTAGATTATGTCCGCATTCATCGATTTATCCAATAACAAAATTGGCGACTCCACTGGGGATACGACTTGATTATGGTTTTTTGTTGACCATTTTCTTTTAACCTATTCTTTTTACTTGAAATCAATCTCTGAGACAGTGAGAGATTCATTCAAAATCTCTAGATTTGAAAGTTCACTTAGATCCTTTACCCTCTTCTCAAAATTTATTGATTTACAGACACTTCTGCATTGTACTCTATACATAGCCTACGAAAACCTTCAATTTCCATGCCCTGGTTGTTTTCTTTAGTGTGAACTTTATGCACCCTATCTGTTTCTGGCCTGCGGAACTGTCAATACCTTCACCTCACATGCAGACTGCTTACGGTCCTATTGGTATACCAACAGGACTTCCTCCCTAAATTCACCAGTATCCTCATATGATAAGGTGGTTCTTTCGGATTCATCGCATCAGTTTTTTATGATTTGACATTTCAGACCAAACAAATGTGGTCCATCATCAGGAAGAGTTTTAATAGATAGTTACCTCGAGTCGCAAAAGTCTCAGATCCTCATATGAATAGACAGTTACCCTTTTTAGCCACTTTGGATCTTCCTGACTTTTCTAGAATCTTGAATGACCCCATCCTACATTCTCCCCATTGGCCCTTTATACCGGCCAAGCTACCATCCGACATTCCAAAATTTTATGGTAAACCGGGAGAAGATCCAAACAACCATGTCATAACTTTTCACCTTTGGTGTTCATCCAACTCTTTTATGGACGATTCCATTCGGTTACGACTCTTCCAATGAAATCTTATGGGTTCAGCTGCAAAGTGGTATATAGAATTACCACAAGGCTTCTTCATTGACTTTAATACCCTAGCCATGGATTTCCTCACACACTACCAGTTTCCATTCCGTTATGAAACGGGAACCGAGATTTTGAGTTCTTTCAAGAAAAATAAGGCCTTTCACATCTCCGATCACATTCATGAGTGGAGACGAAGACGACATTTGATCAAACTCGATCTTCCCGATCAATTATTGGCATAATGGTTCACGAAATCCTCCATGAATAAAATCTCTCATGATATTTCCATGGTTGGAGTTGTCACATAAGAAAAGGCGATCAGTCACGCTCAATACCTCGATCTCGTTTATTCACAAACGGGTACTCTTTACGATTTTCTCCCTGACACGCCTCGTTCTTCTACCACCACTACCTCAAATACACCTACCTCTTATCATGTGGTTGATGGTGTGATTGGAAATTTCCATGCTCAACCTCAATCTGCATAAGCCTCTCCCACCAATCCCAAGTCTATTGCTTCTAATGTTCAAAATTCTCTGACTCCTTCTCCTTCCACCGACAAAAACTCTGAGGTGAACTTCGTTCAACCTACCCCTACTGGAAAAAATAAATCTAAAAAAGGGAAGGGTAAGAATAAGGAGGATAAAAATAACCCACAATCTGAGAAAGCAAAAACACAACCTGTTAATGATAAGGATAAATGCAAACCCCAATACCCTTGCCTTATCTATGGTGATGATAACTACACAAAATATTGTCCAAGACGGGATGAGGTTACTAAGTTCCTTCAAGGGACCATGAAACCTCCCACAAATGCCATTTTTTCCCAACCTTTCCCTTCCCAACAACAGGCCCAATTGGTCATTCACAACCAACCCTCTCCCTCCACTACTTCTTATGTACTTATGTGTACTGGTGATTCAAAAAAGAATGGCGTTACACTTACCACTCGGGCCAAAGATTACTCTTCCTCAAAGGATAAGGTTGACGATATACCACCTCCGTTGGTTCAACAGTCTCCCTCAACTTCACCTCCCAATGATCCTCTTCATCTCGAATGACCGAGTCTCGATACAGTTCTTCTTCCTCCCCCAAAGGGTGTTGTTCGAAAGTTTTCCTTCAATCCTCATGCATGTGTTGCTCAGAACTACAGTATTGTAGAAGATCTGGCGCAAGCACCTTCCGCGATGTCAGCTCTCAAAGTCCTTCAAAGTTGTCCCACCCAACGGAAGGCATGGTTAAAGGCTATTGGTGGAATTGACCGTACAGATATGAATTTGATAATTTTTTTCCTGGAAGATCACATTCCAAGGCTACCCCCTCAACTCACATTTCAGATACAATTTGTTGTCACAGATAAAAACATTTGTAGAATCGTTATTGACAAGGGTGCCTCGACATGCGTAATGTTTGTTTCTTGTTGGAAAGCCATTGGCTCTCCTCCCTTAATTGAATCACACAACACACTCAAAGCCTTCAATGGCTCTGGATTTAAACCCTACGGTGTACTCCCCTCATTTCCTATTATGTTAGAAGGAAAATCTGTCAATGTTGAAGTTGAGGTCTTTGATGCACCTCTCAATTGCAACCTCTTACTTGTCTGTAGCTCCATTGATTCCATGTGTGCAGTGGTGTCTACTCTTTTCTGTGTAGTACGTTTTCCACACTAAGGAAAATTTGTTACAATAGACCCACTGGCCTTTTTTAACTCTGATGCTCATACTAGCAACGTACCATTCATTTCAAAGACACCCCCTGGGTATGAGAATGTTGGTGTGGGTCTTCTAAAAGATTCGACTTTGATGGGTACGTTCCCAATCCCACCACCCCATGTTCCACCTCCTTTGGTTGCCTCGATCAACATGATTTCCACCTTCGTTCGTGAAACCCCCATGTCTTCTAACCTATGGATAGTACCTGCACCTAGTGATTATCTTCGCTATGGTGACCAGATGCCTTTAAGTTCGATTGAATCCGCTTATCAAGCCATTCAATTGGAAAACCCTTCTACTCCCTCTCTTGGTGATTCATCTCCTGATCCATTCCACATTATTTTTTGTACGGACAAGATGATCATGTCGGTTATGTCCATGGAAGACACCCCATGGGATGATGGGCATCATCGTTCCATACTATTCCAGGAGAAACACACCTTAGAGAGTTACCAACAGATCTCGACTCCGTCGACCATTGTTGTCGTCTCTTCTATTCCCGAGTCTACACACGATGTGTTATATAAAGGGAACTTGAGTAAAATTTCACCCATCATCCCCCTCGACATATCCATTAAACCTGGAGTTGTCGAAAATTTTCACATCAGAGCTTCATGTTCCACCGATGAGGTTGTCACATATAAGTCCCTTTTTCAAGAGTTTTGTGACATCTTCACTTGGAGATATGAAGAGATGTCAGGTATTGACCCTGATATTGTTGTACACGAAATTAAGACGTACCCGAGCACTAAACTTGTCCGGTAGAGACTTCGCCTGGTCCACCCTCGTAAAGCAGTTTCTATCAAGCTTGAGGTTGAAAAAAGTCTTAAAGTTGGCTTTATTTATCCTGTGGATTTAACTAATTGGGTATCCAATCTAGTTTCGGTTAACAAAAAACAAGGTACGATCCATGTCTGCATTGGTTAAAGGGATATCAACAAATCTTATCCTAAGGAAAACTTTCCCACCTCCTTCGTTGACCAGATCGTCGACGATTGCGCTGGGAGTGAAATCTTCTCTTTGATGGATGGTTTCTCCGGATATAATAAAATTAGCATCTTTCCCACGGATCAACACAAAACCACTTTTATTTTTCCTTGGGGCACCTTTGCCTATCGGAAACTACCCTTCAGTTTAAAGAACATCGGTGTGAATTTTCAACGTGCCATGTCTTACGCTTTTGATGATATCAAGACATTGTACATCCATATCTAGATGACTTGTCGACGCATTCCATACATCGTAGTGACCATCCGACACACCTCTGAGCCATTTTTCTTCATTGTCGGTTTTATTGTATACACTTAAACCCACACAAATGTGTCTTCTATGTGGAGTCCGACCGACTTCTAGGATTTATTGTTTCACGTCAAGGGATCAGGGTAGATCCTTTGAAGATCAAGGCAATCCTCAATCTCCCTCCTCCTTCCTCACTCCACTAGCATCAAATTTTGCAAGGGAAGGAAAAAAAATTATGGCGCTTCATCCCAAACTACGCTGAGTTAACGCTCGAGTTTACTCGACTATTGAAGAAAGGTTCTGAGTTCATATGGGATATCACTGCCAACAAATCTTTTGAAGCTTTTAAACTAACTTTCACCTGTACCCCACTACTTTTCCCACTCGATTATAGTCGAGATTATTTCCTTTATCTCGCTGCTTCGGACTCTACCATTTCCATGGTTCTAGTCCAAGAAGACGATTTACATGATGAACATGTCATTTATTATTTGAGTCGAAATCTCACAACTACCGAAGCCAAATACTTACATGTTGAAAAATTGGGCTTGGTAGTTGTTCAAGTTGTCCAACGTTTTCGTCACTATATCCTATTACGCAAGACCACCGTAATTTATGATTGCAACCCTATGCAACACATTCTTACACGTCAATTGCTAGGGGGTAAATACTCCAAATGGATAGTGATTCTCCAGGAGTTTGACTTAGAGTTCGAATGCGCTAAGTCTAAGAAATCCTTGGTGTTTTCCGAACGGATATGTGACCTTCCCTGCATTGAGACAAAAAACGTAGCAGAGGATTCTTTACCTGACGAATCCTTTTTTCTGATCAGTTATGATGACCTTTGGTATGGAGATATCATTATTTATCTACAGACTCAGAATTTCTGACCTGATTTGTCTAGCACTGACCGTCGTCGTATACATTATCAGGCCCGTCGGTATATTATCCTCGGTGACACTCTATATTGTCGCGGGGTTGATTCTGTTTTTTGATGATGTCTCACCTACGATGAGGCTAAGAAAGCGTTGAACAACAACCATTTGGGAGCATGTGGTGGTCACATGTATGGGTATGCTACTGCCCAAAAGATCTTATGAGCAGGGTATTTTTGGCCTTCTTTATTTAAAGATTGTATTATTTTCGTCCAAAAATGCCATGCTTGCCAAACGTATAACAACAAAATAAGATTGCATCCTGCTCCTTTACACCCTGTAGTTTCCATTGGACCTTTCGCAAAATGGGGCATTCATTTCATGACATGTAACCCTCAATTAGATAGGGGGTATGGATACATCATCGTAGTCATGGATTATTTCACAAAATGGGCCGAGGCGATGCCTACATTTGATAATACCAGAAAAACTGTAGCCCTATTCATATTCAATCATATCATCATACGATTCGGAATCCGACAAGCTATCATCACCGATCACGATAGCCATTTTTGAAATTTGACGATGTTCGAGCTGACCGAAAAGTTGGGTCTTCGACATGAAAACTCAACCCTCTACTATCCATAGGCCAATGGCCAAGTTGAATCAATAAACAAGGTTCTTATCACCATGCTTTGACGGATAATAGGAATTCACAAGACAAGTTGGCACATGATGTTGTTTTCAGCATTATGGGCCTATCAGACATCTGTGAAGTCAGCCACGGGATTTACGCCTTTTCAATTGGTGTATGGTATCGAAGTTTTTCTTCTGATTTAATGTGTGATAGTGTCATTGAAACTAGCCGTTGAACTTCTTCCAAACACCTCTACTAAAGAAGAACGTCTATTGTATCTGATGCATTTAGACAAAACCCGTCTTAATGCCACCCTGGTTATTGAAACCCAAAATAAACACGTAAAAGCCCAATATGACAATCATGTCAAGCCGCGTGTTTTCTACAAAGGTGATCTAGTTCTTCTCTATGAACAAGATCATGATTTACTAGGGGCCGGAAAATTTGAGGCTATGTGGCACGGCCCTTATATCGTCAAACGGGTGTTGGAGAAGGGAGCTTACGAGTTAGTGGATTATGATGGAATTCCTTTGAGTGAACCCAGAAATGGGCTTTACTTGAAGAAGTACTATGCTTAGACTATCTTTACATGAGTGCTTGTATTTTTACCATATCATACTTTTGTGTTCTTTTTGTTATTTGATTTCGACCCTCAACTGCTTACCTTGCATTATGTTTGGTTTCCATATGTTGGTGTATTCACTACCCTATATTGGCTTCACCGATGGTGCTAGTCGTAGTACTCAGAACCTAGCTTCTGCTGCGTGGGAAATCTACGCATCCACGAACGAACTTATCAGTCTACAAGGTGTTTGCCTCGGTCGTGCAACCAATAATATAGCAAAATATAGCGCATCCATCGAATTTTTGACCGATGCTCTTTCACTTGGGATTCGACAACTCATTGTACGACTTGATTTGCAGCTAGTAGTGCTACAGTTAAGTAACATCTACACTATCTGAAGCCCTACTTTGTTACGAGTATATTTACGAATTCGCCTCTTGGAATGTTATTTTGATTATATTGAGTATCAACACATTCCTACATGTCTAAATACATTGACTGATTCATTAGCTAATTATGTGTTAGACAGACATTTGAGAGATTTATAAATCCAATCACACATCACATGTTGTATATAAAGCAAATTAAGACAGTATAAGCCTCATGTATATATATAACGATAAAAATGTTTTACAAAAAAGGTGTTTTCATCCAAAGACAAAAATATCAAAATATGAAGCCCATGGCTTCTACAAAATAGCATCATGGATGTTGCTCATGGTAGCATACTACTGCCTGTGCTACCCTACAAAGTAGTCGGCTGAGTGAACTAGACACGCCTATGGTGTGTCGTTGATAATGCCTCGGAATCACGTTGATCGGGATGTCCGGGATGTCTTTTGTCAAACCCTCTAGATTCTGCTTGATTGCCTCATAGTCGTCAACATCCCATCCTGCGACTACAATTTCTTCCCCTCGTCTCTGAATGGGGGATGTACCCGAAGGCCGGTGTGGCCCTACATCTGCATGGTCAAAATGTTTTATTATTCATTAGATAGAGAGCATAAAAAACATCTTATATTCTAAAAATTCACAAAACACCATAAAAAACAAAATGTTTTTCTTACCTAGGTCCCCCGACTGAAAACCCTCAGGTAGAACCAAATCGGGGTCGCCTCGAAAATCCAAACCGACATAGGCATAATCATCTATCATCAAGATTTGAGGCCTCAACCAGTCAAAGAATGCATCATTGTATTTGATAATGGGGCCCGCTATGTGCCGAGCCATGAGATCAGACCACCTTTTCATCCTCGGATCATGTGGCACTAGTATACCCCATTCTACCTGGAGGCATAAATGAGGGACTCTTTCTAAAAATAAAGACCCCAAAATAGATCCATACCCGAATTGCTTTAGGTCCCCATTCTTGCTTTTGGTTAAATGTGTCTTCATGCTGCGAAGAAGACCATCACACCAGTTGAACAAACGAGGTTCCGTGCATTCCACAACATACTGAAAATAAATTTGGAGGGCCATGTGCGGAGATGCACTTCTCGCCATCCATGCAATGGTAAAAAGAATGGTCCAGAGAGTTAAATCCTGAACACCTTTGATGGCTACCTTACCTTTGCGCCTCTTGGCCTTAGGTTCATAGTGTCGACGGATGTATTCGCTCATCGTCAGACGATCACCTCGACCTCCTGTTAAGGTCACGTGTGCTCCACGACGGAATAACCCCGTCAAGAATTAAATGTCTTCAATATCCAAGGAAAGAACATGGACACCCACATGAAACACCTGTTGGTCCACATCCCACATGTGGACCAGGTATTCTAGTAACCTCAGTTGGGCTCTCATGCCCTGGATTTAAAAAAAATTAACAATTCTCACTGTCGAAGGGAATTAACGGTGCCTGGATCATTCAAGGCCACGAAGTCATCATCCTCATGTTCCTGTTCTCTCCACTCCAATATATTGGCAATCAAATACCTGGATGGAGATGAGAAAAGAGGATTATCATCTTCAATCGTCGATTTTGAAATCCTTTTTTGGGAAAACACATGTGTAAATTTTTGGGTTTTCGGTCGCAGATGAACTTTAAGTACAGTGCGGGGTTTCCGCAAGTGAGCCATAGGTCACCTGTGAAAATCATTGATTTCCGCAGGTCTCGATACTAGTCACCTGCGGCGGCCCCAGCACGTTCCTACCGGCCCAAAAAATCATCCAAAAACTACTTTTTAACCAAAAAAAAATGAATTTCAATCCATTGAAAAAGGAGAGGATGACGAGCTTACCATGTTGACGGAGACCATTTTTTGAATGGTAGCCTGTGCTTCTCGCAATCGACACCTGAAATATGAGGTAAAAACGGGGTTTCTAGACAAGTTTTGAATGAAATGCAAATGAAATAGCAATAAAAGGTTTTACCCCTATTTATTTCACTTTTTGGTCTTTCTAATAATATTTTATATTATTTTAATGCATTTTATCATAACCTAAAAGTCTAATGGTCCTGTGAGTCTTTTATTTTTTCGCATGTGAGGAGACTAAAGTCTTGAACGATGTAGTAGGGATGTTTTTCTTGATTCTCTTTTTTATTACATATGTCAGTACTTTTTAAGGTTTTTCAGAAAAACCACAAGCCTAGTCTTTGTTCGTTCTGGTGCTCGAAAATCAATGAGAACGCAACCGAGTATAATTTTGTCATTTTTCCGTACTCGTCATGGTAACACGAAAAGAGAAACCCATGGAGTATCCTTTAATCTCTTTTTTCACTCCATAAAAATGAAAAGATTGTCGAGTGACCTTTTTCTTTTCACGCTCGTAAAAGTATTTGACGAAAACATACGATGGGCGATAGTTTATCAATTTTTCGATCTCATCGTATTACTTTACGAAAAAGGAACTGAGAGAGTTCTCTTTAATGTTTTTTTCAGACTCTATAAACATGAAAAACCCCTGAGTTTTCTATCTTTGGACTCATTAAACAAACATCGAAAGAACCACATGGGACCGAACCACTCCTTCTTAGGGTTAATTAAACATACTCCGAGGGACTTGCCCAAAGGATGATCTTACATCAACAAGAATATGTTATCCTCATCAATCTTGTGTAAAAATAAAGAGGTAATCACCATAAATGGTGGGGAAAGTTTGGGAAAGAAATGTGTCTATGTACCTGTGTTAGTGGCAGTACTAGTCGCTCTTGAACATGACACCCCCTTCATCATTTGAATCCAGGTTGGCAAATCCATTTGTCTCTTGTTTGGCCTTCTGCAAATCTATATCTTGGGTCATTTTTTAGTGAATTCTACCAAGACCATTGTCGTGTCGTTCATATGTTCAAGAGAATTCCAAACAAGCCCTCTATCAAGTCGAACATCTGCAATTGTTAATTCTTACCATGTCATCCTTCCCTGTGTCAATTTCGAATCATTTTCATACTTTGGTCTACCCTAAATATGTTACTTATTTCATGTCACTGATGGGGGATACATAGAGGCCCTCATGTGATGAGTCTTTTCCTGTCGACTTCAACTCCTCATCCAGGAACAAGACCTAGAAATCATTTAGTACCTTAGAGCCTACCTACCTCAATGGCAGGTTTCTTCTCTTTCAACACTGGATTCACATCATTGGTTACTCATCGAGAGATTTCATCGAGTGTTCGACTTCAGCTCATTTATTCACATTTGTTGTATTGTACTAAGGTACCTTGGGAATCATTGACATCAATGGTGATTTTCCTCACACTTGTTAATGGTTTTCATCAATGACCGGTAATCAAGTGGTTTCTACCATGTTCGACTTCAACACCTATAATTGCATGGTTAGATTCGTACTTACGGACGACGGGATTGAATACCCTGGATCTCATCGTCTTGGTCCAGGTTGCGATGGAGTATTTATGATTTGTATTTGACACACAGATCCACTTTGTATGTCTCATTGTTGTGGCTAAATCTAAGCTTTCTAATACATAGATCCATAGTGTATTCATGGTGGCTATGTAGAATATTGACGACATGGATCCACGATGTATAATTGGTGGCCATGAATCACATTTATGATTTCAATCACTTGTATTCTGAGTTTGGGAATGCCTACCTCATAATGGTATGATTTTATGAATATGCTTGATTGTTTCCAGGTTCCCGATTGGTGCGCTACTTGTTCCCGACACACACATGCATTTTACAAAGTATTTCGGTTGTCACAAGTTCCAGCCTCATACTTTGGGGGGCATTCTGTTACACATTATTTTGGTCACTCTGGTGATGACCCTACAGGCATGTGTTTGGGCTTTGAAAACAATCTTTTACATAAGGAAAATGACTAAGTTCTTCCCCTACAAGGCATATTTCTAGAATGATGTCGCAGGTTGACAATGGTACACAGTGCGGAAATCATTGATTTCCGCAGGCTGCTCTATGCCTGGCTTGCAGGATTTCCGCATGCTACTATATAGGTAGGGTGCAGCGGTGTTTGAAGCTAAGAAAAGGAAGAAGTTTCACGAAGTTTTTAGAAGGAGAATCTTATAGAATGTGAGGTGGCATCCATATGGTTGTGATCTTACTGACTTCTCTAATTTGGTGGGATCATCCTCATCCTTGTAACCACTTCACCTTCTCCTATATAATGATGGTTTTCTCATGGAAAAGGTTAAGCAAGATTGAGCAAAGAATTGTTGAAATAATAGGTTGAAGACTGTGTGAAGGATACTGTTACAACTGATGCTTGTGGCCTCCAATTGTCCATCAAGATTTTGTGGACCATCTTCATACAAATTCTAAGCAAATGTATGTGTGTGTTGGAACAAAGGACCACCAAAAGGGAACTTGCGACATCAAGGAAATTTGGTTGTATCTTCCACTTTTACTTAATATGATACGGTGACATGTTTCTTTCCCACAAAATCATTAGCGTTTTTTTACATGACTCCTTGATCACATGTTTAGGTTTCCATTGAATCTACAATTGTTGTTTTCACTTTGGTTGGTTTGTGTCATTACAGATCTGATCTCACAAGATCATCGGAGCTAAGGAAGCCGTATCTAAAGGTATGTCGTCTATTCCTTCTTTGGTAGTAAATTCAATGGTAGCAACTTAGGGAAAACATCATGTCCTGACTTGATTTGTTCTAGATCTAGGTGGATCTAGGGAGATTAGTTTATGTCCGCATTCACCGATTTATCCAATAACAGAGTTCACCTCTCACATTAACATATGACCTATCTAATTGTATTATTCTTGTGGTGGTTAATTGTGGGAAAAATTTATTCTTTGGCACACTAAATATGGCATTATGTTCGAAGAAGCACCGCAATATACTAACAATTATGCACATTGAAATTAAAGATTTCATATGTGAGAAGAAAAGGAGGGACTTGGGACTTCAAATTTATGTGTTTCCTTTGTTTCCGAGACTTTGGGAATGATTTCAGTTGCAGCGATGGTATTCTCCTGATATTTGTTTGGATTAAAAGTATCGAGAAGGAGCTCACGTTGTTTTGGTAAAGTGTAGATGTCATACATATAAATGTTATCTTTAGTTTTCTTCATGTCTTCAATAACACTATAATCCAAAGCATGCATTTTTGGTCTAATTTTTGTTGTATTTGGTTGAGGACTATTGTTTTTTTTCTCGACTATTGGAGCATTGGTCTTAATGTTGTTTACGACAGGGTTTGATGTACTTGATTTTCTCCTACTATCTAAAGCATAAGTGTTAGTTTTATTATCGACGGGAGTTAGAGTTTGGGCACTTGGTTTCAAAGAAAGAACATGGGGTATGATCTTTATGAGGGGAGCTTCTAGCTTTGGAGGAGAAGAAATGATAGGAACCACACCGTTTCTATGTAGGTTGTAGTCTCTAGGGGAACCTTTTACAACTGGAATATATCCTATAAAAATGTATTCTATATATTCATCATGAGAGTCAATAAAGCAATACCATAAGGTCATAGCAGATTTTGGGGGTACTGCTTTAGTGGTTTCTTCATTCTTAGATTCGTTTGGTGGTTCGTCATTCAATATTTGTTGGTCCAATAACTGGTTGATGACCAAGGTTATAGAGTTGACACACTGAGGGCATGTTTTTTCAGAATGGTTTTGTTGGTGATATGTGCAAAAGTTATCACTACCGAAGATATCTAGGTTCAACGTAAGTTGTGGGACCTCAAATGGATTGGGCTAGTTGTCATTCCTTTTGAAAAAAGGGAGAAAATATTTAGGCCTTGAGGGCCCTTCATCGTCATTATTCTTAATAACAACAACTCCATTTGACAACTTTTTCACTAACTTAACCACTATGTCCAGATATTTAGATTCTTTCTCGGGAGGTTTTGTCAATAGAAATGGTTTCTTTACATCTGATTTAATTTCTTTGAACTATGGATGACTCTCATAAGATGACAATTCCTTTTCAACAACTTCAACTTCTTCAAAATTCTGAGCTAAATAATATTTACTAGCTCATTTAACAAACATGCCTATAGAAGGAATCAAAGTTGAAGTGTAGTATTCAATAACTAAGAATTGTAAAGGAATTGTCTCAGCAGTGAACTTAGTGAGTATTATAGTAAAGAATTGATTAAAATCCCTCAATTTCTCCATTTTTTTCCATTTTAATTGCTCCTAACTCGTATAAATTTGCGGTGGTTTTCCTTTCCCCAAATTTTCCAATAAAATATTTTTCAAAATCTTCCCAACTGCTTATGGAGTTAGGAGGGAGGTTGAAATACCACATGGATTCTCTACCTGAAAAGGTGTAAGGGAAAATTATATAGACCACATCTTCATTACAAACATTGATGAGACATGTATCTATAAAGAAATTATTTATATCATCTTATGGGGAGCTAGGTCTGTTCAGATTGTATTTTGGAAGGAGTTTCTCTGGTTTTCTGGGAATTTCATGCAAAGGCCCTACTAAATTTAGGGAACCTTTAGATAACCATGGAGAAAATGATACTCTTCATTCTTCTCATTCAACCATGTTATATTCGATATTATTTTATGGGTTTTCATCGTTGAAGTTATGCTCAGACTCAGGAGGGGTAGGGGGAATCTAATTCAAGGGCACTGGTACTCCTTCGAAAGTAATTTCAATCAAATCCTCTATAGAGTCAAGAAGAATATTGGGGTGATTATTTGGTCATCTTACATGGGTAGTTATTCTCCTAGGGAGATATGAGTATGTGGTAACTTACTAAGAAATTTAGCATATGCACGGGTAATGCAATGAGTTTCATTAAATTCTTCTTAGGGTATAGGAAACCAAGTTTATGTATGAGTTTCCAGACTTCCAGTAGCACTTTTGAATGAAGGGTTCATGTCTTCAAAGGTAAATTCCTGTTCAAAATTGATATGAGGAAAACGAGTTGGAACAAGAGTATTTTTATAGGACTAGACATGATTGTGCAATGAGTTTATGTAAGCCATAAAACTTTTCTCCCTCCTTATAGCACCAATTCTATTGACGAGGAGGAAATTAACAACAACATTAAGGGGTTCTCCCCAGTACATGGTCCCAATTAGACTATGCACCATTTGGTTTAGTAGACCCATCTGAATTCTGACCTGACTGCCATTATTGTTTATGAGGGTGAAATATGGATGGTTGTGCAAGTGAAATATGTATATGAAGAATATGTTAATACATAAAGGAAATCTAATATACTTCTAATATATCATATCCTAGCTAGGAGAAAACTATCATAACTCAATGAGTTGTAATGAAACTAAAATCTACAAATACCCCAATGACATAGCTATCATGAAGGCGCATAGTTACAAATGCATGCATACAAATATATAACCAAAAAATTCTAAATTATAATTCTGCACACATTAACAACTCATGTGCTCAGGACATTACTAATAAGTAAGAATAACAAAAATACAAGAGTAACATAGATTGCACCAGAAAAGTCTATAATCAAAGCATATCCTTACATTCCATGTGAGTAGCAAACATTTTGCTGGAAATAGCTCATAGAAAAAAACAATACACATAAGTTATTCTCTCTATCAAAATCTAGCCTTGAGGGATTCTCAATATTCATTAACACAATATTCTTCCTTAAAATAGTTCTTGAGTTTAAACAATGCTTGAAGATCCCCTTCAAATTGGGTCACTTTGCTTTTTTATACAATTATTCATAACTCCTGAAAGTGACTCCTTGCATTCCTCAAGAAGTTATTACAAAAAGAGACCTTTCATCTTCCTTTACTAACTTTGTGACACATGAAAGGAAAAAGACAAAGTTTAAAGTGGTTGGAAAAAGACAAAATAGAAATAAAGTTAGCAACAATTTCAAATTGTTATTTTGTCTTATTCATGGATTCTTGTCCTGGATGTATGTTGTCCATATTTCCAACTGATTGTACAGAGACATGACTCTATGATATGCCAAATCCTAGAGCGAAGTTGCATGCATGGTCATGTTGTCTTTGAGGGTATGTGTATCCTTTGATAACATAGTTATGAATGATTGAATCATAGTATGGACTTTGGTTGGTTGTATGATATATT
>ML825770.1:47783-64787 GCA_009831015.1 Picea engelmannii | reverse complement strand
CCATACATATGGAAACCAGAACATGTGTCATGCAAAACAAACAATTATGTTTTTGTTCACATTGCCAAACAAAACTAGTCCTAAACAAAATTGTAATTCTGGCCTCTCTGGACCTAGAAACATAACAACATAAAATAAAAATATACAGTAGTTGAACCCAAGATGCCATCAATGTTGGGAGATTTTGGTCATGTAGGAAAGAAAATGAACAGTTGGCATCAGGTCGGGCACCGTTTCTTGGCAGGATCGCTGGAGAGAGAATCAAACAAGGCATCCAGACAATGACTGAGGATATCCTGGCGGTGAAGTTGGTCGGCTATGTCACGTCACATTTCAAAGATGAGATGAAGATGATATTTCGAGAACCTATGAGTGTTGGGCATCTCTGGCAAATATGCTACAACATTTTGAGGCTTTTTGAAAAATTGCGCTATCATCATAGTTATTTCCTCAAGCCATGCTGGATGAATCTCTTCCTCAATCGAACAACCTACCATTTCTATCATAGGATCGACACTTTGAGGTTGTTTTTCAAAATTGTGTAGGGGTTCCTGAACACCCAAAGAAGTGTGTAGGAGAGAGTATGGAGGGGCTAGAGAGGGAAGCATATGAATCTCTTCCTCGAGATAAGTAATGGAATTGTCTTTGTCAACCCAATTTTGATTAGACAAGGAAGGACCAACAAGTCTTATGGAGGGGATTGGAGGTGGATAAAGGGCTAAAGAGGGGCTAGGTCGACTATTTTAGGCCACAAAACTGTAAAGGCCAGCTTGTGCTTCAACTTACCCCATTCATGCAACATTGGAGAGACGAGGATAAGAATGATAGCCCAGCACCAGAAGGGATACAAAACAGGAGAGGAGTGGGAAATAGAATGCCAATCCATAATGAAATATCAATAGCCATACCTTACCTCCATAAAAGTAGTTGATGTGATAGGGAAAGGATCCTTAAATAATGAAATGATGGCACTTAGCTTCTGCGTACCTTCTTTGTGAAATCTTGTCCTTTGTTGTGTGTGCTCCATTAAAACCTCCTTCATGTGCAGGCGCACTACAAACCTTCCTGAATGAATACTACACATACTGAGTTGATGGGGAGGAAGGGTGGCATCAATGGGTGTTAACTATACCAGGTGCATGTTTTCCAAGTGTGCCATGTGTTCCATGTGTTCCAAGTGTCACCCCATCCAGGGGAGAGAAATATTTGAGTGAAATATCCCAGCATTGAAACAACAGTTGTGAAGCACGGTGATGTTGAGCATCGATTATGATGTCCTGTACTTGAGAAGAGACTCCTTCATTAGTCAATTTATCAACAACCTTATTTTATTCTCATCGCACATGAGAGGGGATAAGAGTGAGACATGGATGTAGAAGACTTTGCAAGGTGTTAATAGATCCAAGAAGACGCCAAATTGGAGAGACTTTCTCAGGAATAGTCCCATTAATGAATTTAGTGGCAAGCGAGATAATTACTTTAGAGTCCCCTTCAATAATTAAGTGAGTCATATTTAGATCAGAGGCTAATTTTACCCCTCTTATGAGACCCAAGAACTCTGTCAAGTCATTGGAGTCATGACCTAAATTTCTAACTAAGATGCACTTGATTTTTTCATGTGTTTTCCCGGAGAACTACACCAAGTCCTACAAGGCTATGATTTCCTTTTGAAGCACCATCAAAGTTCAGTTTTAAGAAGCCAGGAGGGGGGAATTACTAAGTGGAGGGGCTATGGGAAAGGGATATGGTAAGGGGGTTCATACTGAGTGGGTTATTGTGTAAGTTCAACTTCCATGAAGAAAGGATGAGGGATTCTTGGGGTTCATTGGGGAGGCCTTCCTGGGTCCAAGGTTGGTCACATACAATTTCCTGTATGTTCCCAATTATATTTGACTAGATGATGGAAGGGGTGGAATATTGGGAGTAGAAGATACACCTATTCTATTCTTTCCAGAGTTTCCATACAATGAATCCCGATAGAAGCTGCCAAATCCTCTTTAAGATGGGGATTTTGTAAGCCTTTGTTTCCTAATTATTGATGGTGTTTATAATGTTGTCCCTTGCTCTATTATTTTTACTCATAATCTGAGAGGCTTGATCCCATATCTCCCCACAGCTGGAGCATTGGTTGAATATGTGCTCCATTGATTCTTCTTGTTGCTGACATAGGTGACAGATCAATGGTCCAATGAATCCTCATTTATGAGGTTGTCCCAAGTAAGCATTTGATTATGTACCATGAGCCATAGGAAAGTAGAGACTTTTGACCATAACTTATATCATCATATGATGTGCCAAATATTCTCTTTTGGTTGGTTATTAAATTTATCTTGAAGGAAGTAGGCCTCTTTGATTGTGAATGTACCTGAGGGGGTATGACCCCAACGTAGAATATCCATTCCCTCCTTGATACGAATTTTCCTTTGGGCTACAATTGTATACTATTCTTGTAAATCACAATCTGCAGGAGTATTGAGGTCATGAGGGAGAACTTTCCAGCTCTATTAGGGGGGTTGGTGTGACACATTTAACCAAAGGTTAGCAACTTTGAGGTGCTCCAGCTATTGTAAATGATTTTGGATGGGGCACAAGCTATCCAATGCTTGCAGTGGGGGTAATTGTTTCAATGATTCCATCCAAAACAAATAATTTTGACCATTTTGTATTTCCTATAATGCATGAGTCTGTATGAGAGGTTGATTCTGCCAGAGTGCATTTCAAATATCAGAGCCTTGGATATGTTCGTTGATCTGAATAAGTTGTTCCTTCGGGATATGTGGGGCATATTTTTTCTTCCATAGTTTATACCATAGTTCATTTGGATATTTGAGCCAGTGCCACCAAATATTTTCTCCCATGATGTTTTTCAGCCATCCAAGGCCCCTAAGGCCAAGTCCCCCCATAGAATTTGGCTTGTGAACATTTTCCTAGTTGAAAAGGGACCATTGTTTCCCTAGACCATGACCATGCCAGAGAAAATTTCTTTGTAGATTTATTATTGTTTTAATAACATTTTTTGGGGCTGCCAGACCTGAGAAGAGATAGGAAGGGATAACTAGAAGAATAGACTTGATGAGAACCAATCTGGCAACAAGATTAGGGACCTGAAGGTCCAAGTTCTTGAGTGATTGGAAAGGGAAAGGATTAGGGTATCCCAAGAGATGTTCCATGTAGCTAAATCGGATAATGGAATTCTAAGGTAGTTGGATGGAAGGGAGCTCTTGGGAATTCCAATAAGATGAGAGATGTGACATTGAATTGTAGGGGGAGTATTGAAAAATAAGAGCTGGGATTTTTCCAAGTTAAAATTTGTGCCAGAGGCTTCACTGAAGTCCGAGAGGATGGATTTGAGCTTGTTGTTTTCCTTTGCGGTAGGAGTGTTCATTAGCATGGTATCATCCATAAATTGGCTATGAGAGGAATAAGGTTGAATGCCATGTAAAGGAATACCCTGGAGGGAAACTTTCGTTATAAAATTTATATAACATCCTAAACCTTTTTTCGTGATGAAAAAAAGAAAGGGGGAAAGAGGGTCCCCTTGATGGATACCGTGGTAGGGAGAAAAAGGTTGGGACAAAACTCCATTAACCAAGATAGATAAGAAAGCATAGGAGGTGAGTTCATTATCCAAAGGATCCAATCTCTGCTAAACCCAAAAGTTGAAAGAAGAGAGTGCATATAATTCCAACTAAGGCGATCAAAATATTTGGAGAGATCAAGATTGACAAGCACACCTGGGGTGCAAGTGGACTTAAGCGAGTTGATCACTTCTTTGACCAAGATAACGCTATCCATGATTTATCTCCCTTCAACATAACTTGAATGGTCCTTGGAGATGATGAAAGGAAGGATGGGTTTGATTCAGAGAGCGATGAATTTGGTTTCTTCAATATCAAGATTTGTGATGTGATTAATGTATCATCTGTGTACCATGGAGTAATGAATAATTTTGTGTTTCTTTCCCCTTCCTTGAGCCATTTCACTCTGGACTTCTTCTTCCAAAGGATTTCCTCTTTCTTTTGTCTTTCCTCAAGTTGTTGTTTAATAAAATCCTCCTCCTTTCTGAAAGCATCCAAGTCGCCCCACAAAATTGATTCATATTGAATTTCTTCCAAGCGTTGCTCCAAAGCCCTCTGTGCCTGGAAGATATTTTCGAAGACATTCTTATTCTAGTCATGAAGCTGATGCTTGAAGTTTTTTAGTCTTTTTTGGAATTTGTACATTTTTTAACCATGCAATATTTCTGCATTTTCCCACCAGGATCGAGAGAGATCAGGAAAGTCAGGGTGGGTTAACCAAAATTCTTCTAATCAGAATGGTTTAAATTTTGGCATAACTATTGTATCAATCCACAGTTGTATTGGCCAATGATTTAAACCTAATTTTTTGAGGATACTTGATTCAATCAAGGGTCCCTCTAGCATCGAGGTTTCAGAAATGAGAAAACAATCAAGTATATAGGAAATTTGTTGGGATCCTAAGCACTTATTGGAACTTGAGATTCAATGTCAATCAACAACTTGAGATGATCAATGAGGTATCAAAACTTACCACTGTCTTGTTCCAACTTCCTCGAGCCTTCTCTTTGTTATTCTAGAGTGAGGATGATATTAAAATCTCCTCCAAGAATCTACTTCTTTCGTCCTATAAATCCCCCTAAATAGGAGAGACTGTTCAAGAATAGACCTTTCTCCTAATTATTTTGTGGACCATAAGCATTTGTAAGCACACCCTCCTTGTTGGACCCAATGGATCTATAGTGTGTGGATAATGTGTCAGTGATAGAGAGGGGTTGATCAACAATAACTGAGGTAGGGTTCCAAAGAATTTCCAGTCCCCTATTGCACCTTTTGAGTCATTGTAGATGAAATTATAGTGCCTGCAACATCTCCTAAACACTTCTTCTGCACCTTCTCCTACACATTTTGTTTCTTGTAGTAAAATAATATCTGGATCCTATGCCATTATGTTGTGATGAATAATCCTCTTTTTGGATCTTCTAATTAGACCTCTTATGTTCCATGTGATGATCTTCATCATGAGAAGTTTGGTGGGGGAGAGAAGAATCCCTCGGTGAGACACTGGAGTTTCCCCAAGTTAATCATAAAGTGACCTACCTCTTTAACTAGTTGTTGCATTGATTTATGTCCCCATATGTTACCTTCTTTAGGGATCTGTCTGGGGTTTGGATCCGGATCTAATCTTATTCCTAGTCTAGAGGTGGATCCTACTATGGAATCTATGAATACCTTATGTACTTTTTAGATTTGCTCAACCGGTATAGATTGTAGTTCTTTCTTATTGAAGGTATCCTCCAGATTTTCCATATCTATGTCGGTTGTTTCTCATTCATCCATATGCATTATAGTGTCACCTCATTCATATGAGTCTTTTCCTAGATCCAACTGAGCTGGGGAACTTTGTGTGATGATTTGTTCTAAGAATGGATCTAGAGGTTGCTTGTATTTTCCTTTATATCTATGATGATATTCTGGTTTATGGGGATTTTCCACTTCCTCTGCATCCAATAGATTGATTAAGGTGTGAAAAGAGTTGTTGATGGGGATATTCTTTCCCACTCCCTCACTGGATTGTTTTGGAGGTTGTTTCCTATGACCCATTACTTTTGTGAAGCCATCTTTCGATTTTTCCTCCACTATTGGTCATGTTGGGGTGTTGAGTGGGAAATCCCAGAAGATATGTTCATTCTCATGACATTTACGATATTAGAAGGGAATGTGTTCGTGATATATAGTTTGGATATAGTCTTCATCTTGATATTCTATGGTGACTGAGCCTAGAAGATCCTTGGAAATGTTCATATACACACAGATTCAGGAATATGATGTATATCTCCTCTGCTTGGTTTCCTCTAAGGATTATATATATCATCCCAGTGTATTTCCAATACCCATTAGGATTTCTTCAAGAAAGAACTTATGGGGTAGGGAGTAGAGGCAAATCCAAACCATATCGAAAGCGAAGTCCTATTTTTATGGGAAGAAGTGGTCAGTCCAAAATATGAGATACAGCCCTATCGAATTGAATAAATATGGGCCATTTTAAAAGAGTTGATCCTTGTCTTCAAGATTGTATAAAATGATCATGAAGAAGCCTTTCGAACCGAGTTGGAGTTCATAGTCCCCTTTTGGGTTCCAACATGTTTTGATCTATTTCATGAGGTGTCTTTTAGAGGGCCATAACCCTAAAATATTTTCAATCAGGGCATGGTCCTTCATGAACTGGGTGTGTTCTCCAACTCTAGTAGAACTAATCAGATATCTTGGTGATTTAGTTGTCTAGGGGATGCATTTTTTTGGCTCCCAGTTGGGATATGCATTTGGATGAGACGGTTCATATTCCAACTCCATATACTTTTTGGAGCTCTGTTCGTCTTGTAGTAATTTTTCAACAAGGTGAGGTAGTGGTTCAAATGGCGTCCGCCTAGCTTGGATTCATTCTTTCTTAGTTGCTAATACATTTCGATATGAGGGGGTTTTCACCCCCCCTATGGATCCATGCTGTCGGGTCAAGCACACTTTATGGTGTTTCTTTGCGAGGAGAAAACCTTGTTGTAGAAGGGTTAGAAGCATGCAGTCCTTCAAACCCTATCCCTCATCCTCATGCTCACTCCAACAACCTCTTCACCACCTAGAAGTTGCAAATCTACCTGTATATAGTTGTTGGTATCTACATTAATATGATAAATTGAATAAGTATATGAGTTACTTAAATGGTATTAGAGTTCAAAAAAATTTCATGTGGCATTGCCCAGGGAAGAGTCTAGGGATGCTACAATGTCATATTAGAGCTGTAATTGGGAGAAATTTGTTTGGTGAAGCCTAGCCTTGGTCACTAGGAACATTACAATGTGGTATCAGAGCCCCATTTTCAACAGTGAGCCGACATGGGCCATTTATTAGAATATAGAAGTGAAAATGTAAACCATACAGGAAATTGTTTTGATAGAATGTCAGAAGATGTCTGCAAACTATTCAATAAAATTATGGCAGTGAATTTAAAGAAATTTTGCAAATAATTTGGAATAACTGATCTTGGAAATTAAGTATAAGAAAATTTAGTCTCTAATTGAGCATATTTGGGCATGTAGATGGCCAAAAGTTGAATTTACAAAGTGACCATGGCGCCCATGAAAAAATGGAGGGAAAATTGGGAAAAGCCCCAAATTTTGCAGAGTAATTCAAGACAAATTCATTACATAAGAGATGAATTTGAAGAGTACAGGGCCTAATTTGTATGTACATACCCCAATTTGGCTATATAGAGCTTAATTACAAGCTCTAATGTCAGTTATAGAAGTAATTGTAGAATGATCATGATAAAAAATGGGCAAAAGTCCGCAATTCTATAGTGGAAATACTTGGAGAATTCATGAGTAATACAAGAAATGAACTCAGAATTAAAATCTCCAAATTTTGATGGCAATTCGAGAAATAAATTTTGAATATGGGTGGTTTTTGAAGTAAGCAAAATCAGAAAATTTTAGGTATTTTTCCCGTATGATGACTTCATCATGACGTGGATGCCATGTGTCAACTGATGTGGTATAATAAAGAGGCATAATGCCATGGTGAAAGGTATACACTGGATGGGATGAAAATTGGCAGGTGATGTGGATCCATGTGGTAGGCCAAATTTCAATTCCACAAAAATGCGGTAAGATCTTGGAATTTGTGTAAGTGTTAAGTTATCATGGAGTGCAAAGAGAATTGAGGTTATGTTATGAGGTATGGTATCCCCGCGGACCTGCGAACCCATGGTAAAAAGTGGAAAATTGGCTAAGTTCTAAGGATTTGTCGGGCGAACAGGTGGATGTAGTTATTAGAGGCATGGTATTCTTGTGAACACGCGAACCCACAATAAGAAGTGAAACATAGGCTAAGTCTTAAGGATTTGTCGTGCAGAGGGGTGGATGTAGTTCTAAGTTTAAAATAAATATGGGATCACCCGAACCCACAGTAAAATTTTGAAATTTGACTAAGTGTCAAGACTTAGCGGGTATGAAGGATATTGCAGAGGTGATGAAGCATAAGAAATGATTGTGAGTCGATGGTGATATCTTAGAGAAAATGAATAAGTATAGGTGTATAATTGATACGGTGGAACACCCTAGTGCCTTTTGGAGGAGGAGTAAGTTATAACATGAATGAAATGGACTCATGAAGCCGCAATAAACTTAAGAAAAGATTCTAAGTTTGGGAGAAACTTAAGGGTGGAAAAACATGAGAGTGTATTTTGGAGGCCAAAGAATTTGAAGGGAATAAATGAAGACCTTAGACCCGTGGTGAAATATTTTAATGGTCAATATCTGATTCAAATATAATCAGATGGTGGTTGATCATCAAGGATAGAATGATCAAGCTAGCAAAATTCTCTTCCATGTAATGCCATTAATAGTATTTCTGCTCAAATATTTTGAAGGGGGACATGCAAATTAGTCATGAGGATTTGTGGATAGTGGAGTCCATGTATTCACTCAAGAATGAATAAAAAAAAAGATATTAAGAATTCATAAGAAATAAGAAATAAATTATTTCTAATAAAATTTTGAAGAACAAAATGTTGTATAAAATGATGGATTTGTTAAATTCTTGTAGCCTTACAAGTCTTATTGCATACACATTTTGCAGAAACAAGAACATAATTTGACGTAAGCATAATTCAACAGAAAGATCAGTAATTCAAGACATGGATGATGCCCAAGTAACTTACAATTATGAAGATGAAGGAATAATATTTGGTATGGGCGTGGATGCTGCAATAAAAAAATCCAATGAGCATGGAGAATATGGAAAGGAAGAGAGCATGAACTTGGTAGAGACCATAAAAAGTTTGCAAAAGGATGTCTAAAGTTATAAAGTTGATAATGAGAAGATTATGAAAGCCAAGGAGAAACAAGAAGGATTTAACATCAAGTTAATGTAGAGCTTAGACATAATACAAAAGAAGATGGATAAGGAAACTAAGACAAACAAATTAGAGAGTCAATGGTCTCATGGTAAGAGGAGAAGAACAAGAAGTGTTGGTAGGCATCACCATCACTCCCAAAAGAATTCAACTAGAAGAACAAATTATAGTTCAAGTCCATCCCTTATCAGGAAGCATAAGAAGAAGTTTGGACTGGATGAGCTATAGGGAGAGATGAATAAAATCAATCCATCTACATTTTATGGTGAACATAATAAGGATGAGTATGTTGAGACCCGAATACTAGGAATGAGAAAGTATTTTCAGTTACATAATTACTATTCATAAGAAGAAGGAAGAATTTTCATATGTCAACTCAAAGAAAAAACATCAATGTGGTGGGATCAGTATGTGAAAGTGCAACACATTGATGAGAAAAAGGTTACTTGGAGAGAGTTCAAAAGGTATTTTCAAAAGAAGTACTTAACCAAATGACACTATGACAAGAATATGAAGGAGTTAATTGAACTCAAATTTGGTATTATGACCATAGATTAGTATGAAAGGAGGTTTTTAGAACTGCTAAAATGTGTTTCTTTCATCAAGGATGAATACGTTAAGATTTAGAGGTACCCGAGTGGGATTCCATCATTTATCAGTGACAAGATATAGTATGATCATCCAAAGACACTAGAGGAAACCATAAGGAGAGATAAATTCCTTTATCATCAACATATAGGAAGACCAACTTTCCAAAAGGAATGGGAAGACAACAACAAGAGAAATATTGAATAGAGGAGGATGGGGGAAAAACCACCATTCTTATGAAATAATTCTCAAGGACAACCAGCTCCTGAGGAACCCAAGATGACTGAGACAATGGGGAAAAGACCAAGGAAGCCACATATTCAATGTTGGGGTTTTGGGGGAGATCATGTGTTCAAATATTTCCCTCACAGAGGTGGAAAAGTGAGGATTGTTCACAATGTACAGTAAGTTGAAACAATGGAGTAAATAAGTAGAAATGTACCTAGGATCTACGTAGCTCTAGATAACAAGCAAGCTAAGTTTCAGTCACATGTGATTGAAGTGGAAGGTAAGATTAACAACCAACCCATTGGTATTTTAATTGATTAAGGAGATATTCATATTTATCTAGTTCCTAATATGGTGTAAAGATTTCAATTTCCAAGAAGCAATCTTGGTAAACCTTGGTTGGTGCAGCTAGCTAAATGAGTTAAAAGGAATATTAATGAGATGGTTAAGGCATGCCCAATAGACATGAATGGATTAATCACAAGGGCACATTTTAATACCATAACGTTGGGCTCATGCAACTTCCTAATTGGTATGGATTGGTTGGACCAAAATAATGTTGTTCTAGACTATTATAATAAGGATTTTTCCCTCTTTGATGAATAATGGAACCTAAGGATAGTTCAGGGTATTCCAAGAGTAGTAACCATTAGAGAAATTTCAGCCTTGCAGCTGAAGAAAAACTTTAGGAAATGATGTGAAGTATTTGCATCACATATGGAGGAGTCACCTAAGGGTAAAGTACCAAGTATTGAATATTATGCAATAATAAAAGAGTTGAGGATGTTTTTACACAAATATCGAGATTGCCACCCAAGAGATATATTGATTTCTCCATAAATGTGGTGCCTGGAGCATCCCCAGTATCCAAGACTCCTTATAGGATGAGTACACCAGAGTTGAAGGAGTTGCAGATGTAGCTATAGGATCTTCTAAAGAAGGGGTATATATGGCCAAATGCGTCACCTTGGGGTGCCCTAGTATTATTTGTGAAGAAAAAGGATGGAACCTTGAGATTTTGCATTGACTTCAGGCAGTTGAACAAGGTAACTCTAAAGAACACATATATTTTTCCAAGGATAGATGATCTCTTTGATCAGCTGAAAGATGTTAAGGTATTATATAAGATTGATCTCAGTTCAGGTTATCACCATTAAGAATTAAGGAAGAATACATTAGCAAGACTACCTTGAGAACAAGGTATGGCCATTATGAGTTCCCAGTGGTGCCATTTGGGTTATCAAATGCACCTATTGTCTTCATGTGTTTAATGAATCGCATTTTCAGAGAATACTTGGACAAGTTTGTCATTGTATTTTTGGATGACATACTTATTTACTCAAAATATGAAGAAGAACATGAGAAACACTTGAGCATGGTGCTACATGTATTGAGAGAACATCAACTATTTGCAAAGTTGAGAAAGTTCTCATTCTACCAGAGGCAGATACATTACTCGGGGCATATTATTTCAGAGAAAGGGATAGTAGTGGACCTAGAGAAGATAAAATCCATTGAAGGGTGGCCAAGACCAAGGAATGTATTTGAGGTGAGATCATTCATAGGACTTGTAGGTTACTACAGAATATTTATTGAAGGATTCTCAAATATGTCACACCCAATAACTTCCTTTGAAAAGAGCGGTGTGAATTTTGATGGACATCAGATTGTGAAACAAGTTTCCAACACTTGAATTATTTGTTGACTAGTGCTCCAATATTGAGGATTGTTGATCCAAATGAAGACTTCATTGTATGCATAGATGCATGTAAATAAGGACTTGGTGGATTTCTTAGTCAGAACGGGCATGTGGTGTACTATGAATCAACAAAATTAAAGGAACATGAGAACCACTATGCTACTCATGATTTGGAATTGGCAGCCATAGTGCATGCCTTGAAGATGTGGAGGCACTACCTCATGGGAAAAATATTTGAGTTGAGGAAAGACCGTAGGGGTCTGAAATACTTATTTGGACAACCAACTCTAAATGACAGGCAAAGACGATGGTTAGAATTCCTTAGTGAGTATGACTTTAATATAAACAATATCAAGGGTAAAGAGAAAAAAGTGGTTGATGCACTTTGTAGGAGAGTGCATGAGATGTATGCTACAACCATTAGCATCTATAGATCATATTTGAAAGACATAATTTTAGAGGTTGTAAAATCATATCTATCATACATGAAAATAAAGAGAAAACTACAATAAGGTATTATGTAGCAGAAAATGGAGAACTTTGAGTTAGAAGATGATGAAATTATTTTGTATAGAGGCAGAATTTATGTGCCAAATTCTTAGGAATTGAAACATATTCTATTAAAATAAATGCATAATGTTGCTTATGTTGGACACCCAGGTTAGCAAAAGAATATTGAAGCTTTCAAGAGCCAATATTATTGGTCATATATGAAGAAAGAGGTTGTTGATTTTATTGCTAAGTGTTTGGAATGTCAAAATGTCAAGGCTTAGCACAAACACCTAGCTAGTATGCTACAATCATTTCCCATTCCTAAGTGGAAATGGGAAGTTGTAACAATGGATTTCATCACCAAGATTCCAAGAAGAACCAAGAAGCATGATTCCATCATGGTGGTGATGGACAAGCTTACTAAATTTTCCCACTTTGTTCCAGTAAATCTCACTCACAACGCAACCAACATTGTTGATATTTATATGAGAGAAATTGCTCGACTACATGGTATACCCAAGACAATTGTGTCTAAAATAGATCCAAAATTTACATCAAATTTATGGAAAGGATTATTTAAAGGATTTGGGACCAATCTAAACTTTAGCGCAACCTATCATCCAGAGTCAAATGGGAAAACAAAGAGGGTGAATCAAGTGATTGAAGATATGTTGAGAATGTATGTGATGGATAAACCATCCAAATTGAAGGATTATTTACATTTGGTGGAATTTTCTTATAACAATGGGTATCAAACATATCTAAATATGATCCCATTTGAGGTAATTTATCGTATAAATTTCAACACACTAGTGAGCTGGGACAACCCAACAAATAGAGCAGTGGTTGGACCAGAATTACTTAGGGAAATGGAAGAGAAGATGGTGAGAATAAAACATAATTTAAATGTTTCCTAGGACATATAGAAAAGTTATGTTGATAAGGGGAGAACTAACAGATGGTTCAAAGTGGGTGACCATGTGTTTTTAAAAGTAAAGGCTAAGAGAAGTTCCTTGAAGTTGGGGAAATTGTTCAAAATTAACAGCTCATTATTTTGGGCCATTTGAAATCCTGGAGAGGATTGGTCTTGTAGCATACATGATTTCCTTACCTGCATCAATGTGTATTCATAATGCATTCCATGTTTATTTGTTTAAAAAGTATGTCCCTGATGCTAATCATGTCATTGATTGGAATGTGATTTAGGTGAAGCAAGAAGGAGGCTTCCAAGTTCAACAAGTATGCATATTGGATCTGAATCCAAGATGCTCCAGAATTGAGAAATAGGACTGGTGAAGGTCCAATGGACTTGGTATGGTCTTGAGGATGCAACCTGGGAACATGAGGATGATATGCGGGAAGAATACCCACATCTTCTTGAATATTTGTGAAGTTTTGTTTGTACATATGTATATAATGCACTTAGAATAGTGCATAAATAAGGGGGAGGGGAATGCAATACCCCTAGTATGAACCCCATTGTAAATATAATGTAATTGTACATATAGGCTGGTGAGACAGGGTACTTGGAGGCAAGACTTCCTATGCGGTTATTAGTTTGGTGATCCATAAGTTGGAAGGCCAACAAGCCTATTTTTGTAAATGTAATCACAATCATTTTTTAAAATGAAAACACATCATTGCTGCAAACCAACCATGTAAAAGATTATGGGGGAATAAACCCCACTAGAATGGGAAAAGGGGGCTAAGAGTCTATAAAAGGGGCTAAGCTAAGGGGCTTAAGACAAAAAGGAATATTTTATCAATATTCCTAAAGTTAAAGTATAAAGCAGGGGATAATACATTTTATCCTAAGTCCCTATGAAGAAACATATCACCATGTGAGGGAACCTAGGTGTGGCCCATATAATTTACAACATGACAAGTGTCAATTTGAGAACATGCACATAAGTTTTAGGGACTTCAACTCATTCAAACACCGGGGGATAATTATTCGCACCTCACTACCTACATGCTACTGTCATTTGTACCTTCATGCTACTAGTACCTGTACCTATACCTATACCAGGACCTTGTCTAGATTTGGAGATGGAATAAAGAGGTGGATTGTCAAGCCCGCAGGACATTGAAGAAGTAGGTTGTTAGGCCTGTAAGACATTGAGGAAGCGGTTTTTCAGGCCCATGAGTGTTGTAGGAAAATCTCCCTGCGGACAGGTAGATTGCCTCAAAGAGCTTGACCGTAACTCTAAGACAGAAAATGCTTAACGTGGACAATGACTTCCTTTCAAATCTATATAAACTAACACATGAGAAGGAAGGATAAAAGAAGTACCTCTTTATCGACGTTTGTCCCTGCACGCTCCGAGTTGAGCTTCAATCCTTTGCTCCTTGCTGAGTCCTGTAGACAAACAAGATACGACCACTTCCTACTCTATTGATATTAGCTTGAAAACAGATCTATCTATCAATGATAAGTTCATGTAGCATTAGACACAAACTAGAAAGAAACAGGCCAAGCGTGTCATATTAATGAGAATAACGACAACAGTACTTACAATCATAGATGCGAATGCGACAGATTCGTCAAGTCCTCTTCGTCTAACCCTTGCCTGAAAGATCCACAACCTGGATAACAACAGCTTCACTGATCACTCTCCTTTGGTTGACTGTGTGTTTCCTACAAGATCATAGGTTTCATGCTAGCAGTTCCTCCTCCCATCAACTCTATTCCAGCACCACTTATGAGATCATAAGTTTGGTGTGATTCTCCATTTCCATCCCCCTTTCACCATTAGAAAGCTTGCTTATATAGCCTTGGAGAGGCTTTAACCACTTGAGATATCCTTGGGGAAATTGAGGATTTGCCTCCTTCAGTTGAGGATCTGACCTAAGATCATGGCTAGACTAGGGATTCGAGCTCAACTGCCTTCCAAGAATGAAAATATGCTTCCCCCATTCATCTCAACAGCTTAACTACTGCCCAGAATAGGTAGCGCTCCCTCAAAAGGGCCATCAGAGCATTGTAGCGCTCCCTAGTAGGCTTTAGGGGGTGCCAACGCTCTCAAAATCTATAGCGCTCCCTCAAAAGGGCCAGGAGAGATTTATAACACTCCCTGATAGTATAAGGGGGAGCACCGACGCTCCGAGATAGTGTAAGGGGGAGTGCTCCCCTCCAAAAACTCAGTTTTTGAGGTGCTTTCATATGGAAAAAGGTTTGTAAGCCTGCTGACTCATTTCTCCTCTTCCAAATCAGATGGTTGAGGTGTTTCAAGTGTCCTCCTCATGTCGTTATAGGAATGACATAGGCATCATGGCAGTATGCTTCCCTGACACTTGCGACACTTGTGAGCAACATGCGACTCTTGCGACCTTGTGAGAAAAATGCGACACTTGCGACCTTTGTAATGACGACACTTGTGACACTATCAAACTGAGTAATTTTGATGTGTAACACATTGCCCCCCAAAGTATGAAGTTAGAATATGCGAACTGATAACTGAAATGCTTTGTAGATTCTCAAGAAAGGGTATAGACTCGGAGAACCTGACGGAAGCTGCACACAAACATCCAACAAATATCATGACATATTTCAAAACCCAAGGCAGGCATACCTATGCTTCGGTGATCAAGACTTGCAAGATATGGCCGCCATCAAATACACTACGGATCCATAATTGTATTGATAAAAAAGGTATAGCCACTGAAGATACAATGTGGATCTATACTCTGATGACTCGGACTGCTCGTAGCCACGAAGAATACACAGTATATCTATGAGATGACAGGACATAGACATGACCAATACAAAGTGGATCTATGTGACAGTGTATGTGTTCTTTGTTCAATAGAAACTCCTTTGCAGCCTGGGCAAAGCATATATCAAAGTGGTTACTTGACCTAGGGTCTTCTCACCAATCCCAACGTGGTACGATACTAACCATGTGAATAGATGTCTTGATGTCTAAAATGGCAGAAACCACTTGATTATCGGTCAATGGTGTGAACCGTTAACAAGTGTGAGGGAGATCACCATTAATGTCAATGATTCCCAAGGTACCCTAGTACATTCCAGCGAATGTGAATAGATGAGCTGAAGTCGAACACTCGTGGAATCATTCGATCAAAGGTAAATGATGTAAACCTATTGTCGAATGTGAGGAGGCCTACCATTGAGGCATGCAGGTCCCAAAGTTCTAACTGGTTTCTAAGTCTGATTCCCGGATAATGTGTTGAAGTCGACATGAATAGAATCATCGAGGGAGGGCCTTGATGTATCCCCCATCAATGACACGAAACAGACATAGAGATGTAATTAGCAGATCAAATGGACATGGACTGACACAGGTTTTGAGGCAAGATATTTGGGATGGCTGACTCTCGAGGCGGATACTTCCCTTGAACACTGAGGCACAACAACAAAAATGTGACATGGACCAAAACTATGCAATGGATACTGTGACTTGCGTTGGGTGACCCAAAGGAGGGAAAGGAACTCAAAGGATTGGCTCAGTGCAGAGGTTTAGCAGATTATGATACGTACAAATGAAAAAGTGTCGTGTTCAAGGGTGACTCTAAGAAGTGATGGATGATGTTCTCAAGAGACTGCTTGGCTTGCTCCTTTCAATTTTTCCCCCATCCAGATAGATGAGTACCTCTTTTTGATTTAATGAGCTCGAGGAGGATAACACATGCTTGATATAACTCACCTTTGGTAAGTTCCTCTTCCTTTGTTTAACGAACCGGAAGAAGTAAGGGTTCGGTCCCATATGGGCCTGTCGATGTGTGCTTTAACGAGTCCAAAGACAGAAAACTCGACGGTTTTTAGGGATTATAGAGTTTGGAAAAACACTTAAAAGAGAACTCTCTCAGTTCCTTTTTCGTACAATAGTCTAACGAGACCGAAAAAGGGGTAAACTATCGCCTGAAAGACAGCCTTTCTGACCTTTTAACGAGTGTGAAAGGAAGCAAGGTCACTCGACAATCTTTTCATATTTAGAGAGTCTGAAAAGGGTTTAAAGTAGACTCCAGGGGGGTTCCTTTTTCATGTGTTCGTGTATCCGTACGGGTCCGAAAAAGAGATAAAAGTTTACCCGGTTGCATTCTCATGT
>ML825770.1:8166-21335 GCA_009831015.1 Picea engelmannii | reverse complement strand
CTATGAAGGTTTAAATGCTATTAGAATGATGTTGGATATGATGCAATCTATTTTGTAAATGATAATTTTATGAATGGGTGTCGAAATTGAATTATGGGATATTATGAGATCTATTTCTAACTTGAAAACTTTGATGTTAAGTTTTTGGTACACAGATACCGAATTGAAATGATGATTGTATGCAATTACATGATGATAATGCATAGAAATGTATGAGTTTGTGTTACAAACTAATCTACAGGTTATGGGCTATGAAATAACCAAGGGATAATAATGATGAAAGTGGATGACATGACCTCTGGCCGAGAAACAATATGGTTTGAATCCTTGTATGTGAAATTATATTGGTTTAGATACATTGCTATGATATGTGGACTAGTGCAGGATTTCAGGAGATGAAACTGCCCAAAACCGAATAAACGATGACAAAACTCCCAGCAACACAGTGCCACTGTATATTCCATTGTAGGGTGTGGACCGTAGTTATGATTAGGAGGGGTGGAGGCATTTTCCACCGTATATCCTCTGAAACCTGAAGTCATGGGAGGTTGGTATTAGCTCACGCTCCCCTAGACGTGTGATGATGACTGTTAGTTGCCTGCTGGGGAAGCTTGGTCAAGATAGTGACACTTCCACTTACGGGTTCTATTTGGAGTTAGGTCAATATAGTTGACGCTCCAAGATAGTCCAGCATAGGAAGGATAGGAATGAAGATGGAAGTAAGTTAGGAAGGAATGATGAGTAGAAATAGTTGAGAGAGTATGGAGATTTGTCTTATGGTGGAATTTATTGTTTTTCTCTTCTGAAAAGAAAATGTGTATATATGAATATTCATAATTACGTAACCAAACCACAGTTGTCTAAATAAAATTGTTGAACTAGATAATTGTAATTAAAGGATTTCACAAACATTTGATTGGTTTATTGTCTTTTATAAAAGAATAGTCTTGTTGATTGGATTGGATGCATGAAGAAATTACTATAGAGATGATAGTTATTGATATTAGTACATGAACGAGACTTGTATGTACTAGCTACACATGCAGTTCTTGCGCATGTACACTAGTATGAATGCGTTTCTTGGCTTACTTACTAATAATGACGGTTATTTGTTATGAATGTGTAGACCATGTTTCTTTTCCCTTGTATCATAGAATACTTTAACTTCAGGACGAAGTTTCCTGAAGGGTGGGTGTATGTAACAACCCTAGTTAAATGATTGCTTAAGGTTTATCAAGTATAATTAATTAGATAATTAACTGACCTAATATGTTTTAGTTAAACAATGATTATTTATTAATAATATTAATTAATTAATTATTTATTAATTATTTATTTATATCTGTTGATTGATTAATTAATTAATTAATTGACTCATTAAAGGTTTGGGTAATGAATTAAAGGGCTTAATAACTTTAATTTATTTATTAAGACTTTACGTATGCAGGGGGGGGATGAAGCATTGAGTGGAGGGATAAGGTAATAAATGGAGGGATAAGGTGGGTGGCATTAAAGGAGGGTAGGGAGTCGGTGAATGGGGGGAGATATGACTGGGCAGAGGCCTTCGGGAAGGGGGATTATGAAAAATTGGGAGGAGAGGACTGCATTTTTTTGTTGGATATTTTTTCTGGTTTTGGAGTTTGGTTTTGGAGGTTGGGTGAATTGTTGCAGGGGACACTAGGTTGCTGGGAGTTTTGGGCTCGGGGGTCAGGAATCCTCACGGAATCCTGGAGCTAGGGAGCCAGATAGGCTGCTCTTAGCTGGCTGGGTGGTTAGTCGGTTTTGGGCAAGGTTTGGTCAGAGCATCAGCCAGAGTTTTGGGCAAAGCAGTAGGGAGGACAACCGAATATTGGGATAATAGCATCAACCAGAGGTATCTATATTTATGAATTTGCTGGTTTATGGGGTTGTTATGTAATTTATTAGATTGTTGTTCATAAATTTAAATTTATGTTGCTTATACGTTGAATGAATTGCTTATTGCTTATGCTGAATAATGTTAAAATTTAAATTTACAATTTTTTTTAAACTTTGTTAAATTAGGACCCTACATAGCACAACTATAATTGTGGTAAATGAACATTATTTTAGAATTGTATCATCTAATTTAGCATCCATTAAATTTCTCCACATGTAATACAAACCCTAACTCTAATACAATTTTAAATTATTTTAATCATTTTAATTATGAATTAATTATTTTTACGATAGACCTTTTGATTTGCATTACATTAGTACCATTGATTTTGAGAAACAACTTTCAATAACACCTCCAAGAACAAACACAACATTAATTTTAAAAACACACAGCTAGTAAAAAGTGGAGTTGATGGATTAGATCGTATGCATTCAAAACTCAAAAAATTAAAAGTCCATTAATTCGGATCATTTTCAATAAATAAAATCCTATAAACATAATAAATAAATATATATATATATATATATATATATATATATATATATATATATATTCTCTTATAAATACAAGCTATACCTCATTTTGTTTTTCATATCATATATACCCATCCATTGAATATCAAATCATATATATATATATATATATATAACATGTCCTGTGTACTAACTGTTGTTACGACTTTCAAGTGTATGAACAGATGCCTACTGCGAGAAGTAGACCCCACGGACTGGCCTTCCTGTGAGGCCGTTAAACATTCACTCCTTGCCCCTCTATGTGTATTGTCTTCTAACCATTTTTAAATAAGAAAAAAATATTATAAAAATATGATGCTATATTTAAAAAAAAAAATTATATATATATTGATATTTTTTTATTTAATAATTTAAAATGAGAATTTAACTTAGAATTATGGCATTTTGAGGTAGTGGTGAAATGTGTAGTTATATCCAAAAATATTATATTAAATAATCTCTTTTAATAAAAAAAGGAGGTACCCAAAAATCTGGCCATGTTATATTAAAGGTCTTTAAGTAAATAATAACTTATAATAACTTTTAAGTTATTTTCTTTAATAAAAGATTTATTTTATTGCAATAAAAACTTTTAAGTTATTTTTTTTAATGTTTTAATTAATATTCTTATAATAACTTATAGAATGATTTATTATTAATTTTTAAAATTGTATAAAAGATTTATTTTATTGCAATAAAAAATTTTAAGTTATTTTCTTTAATGTTTTAATTAATATTCTTATAATAACTTGTAGAATGATTTAGGTCACAGGTTCAAATCTAGAGGGGGGTAGGGTATGTATACCTTCGTAGACTTTACCAGTCAAATCGTTGGGCGGAGGGGGGTCTTTTGTCCCACAAACAAGGGGGTCTCATACACCAATTTAGTGTGCTGGCTTGGCCGTGACCTTAAAAATGGATTATTATTATTATTATTATTATTAATTTTTAAAATTGTTTTTTCTTACATAGAATATGAAAATGATACAAAATGCATATAAAAATAAATAAAAATGTCCTTTCTCAAAACATTCTTATAAATTAATATGAATAAAATTAAATCCTTAAAATTCAAAATATGTTAATTATGATTTTATATTTAAGAATAGAACATTATAAAAAGAAAATCATTTTGTCTAATCAAGAGGGATAATATTTTAAAGGTGTAAATTTATTTATCATTTAATATGGATTGAGTTTGGTAGTAGTGTGGCTGAACTATGTAGAACTCATAATTATAAAAATATGGATATGTAAAAATATAACTTTGATTATTGTTAAGATATTTGTATTTGCATTATAACAATATTTGTATTTAAATTTTGTATCTATAATATTAATATTCACACCTAAATTCTTTATATTTCTAAAGAGATATTATTTGTGTTTGTATTTATAATTGATAACATTTCTAGTTTCCATGTTAAATAACAACTCCAGTTATAAAAAAGATTTGTCCTAGATTGATGGGGCTCAACAAGCCTCTTCCCATAAAAACTATTAACAAAATGATTAAACCCAAGACAAATAGAAAACCAAGAAGAAAAAGAGAAACCCAAAATAAAATGTTTGTTATATTACTTAGTAATGACCTTCCTTTATAGTTTTACAAAATATTAAAATATTATAATTGGAGTTAATTTTTAAATTAAGCATGCACACAACTTGAAGGATGGAAGAAACAATAAATATGTAACTAACTAAGAAACTAGGCTCTAATATCTTGAAAGGGTGCCCTCATGGGAGGGGTGTTGGTTATGAAACTTGCTTCTTAGGGAGCGCACCCTTATATCTTACATAAGTTCCTGTCATTTTTTATGGAAAGAACCCTCACTTTCCACCTAGTTTAAGAATGAAGTTATACAATGTAAAATTGCTATCAAATACACTATCACTAAACCTAGGAATGCTACCAAAAACAATATGGTGAGATAGGTAGTGATTTTCATATGCCTATGAATGCAACACTACTATGTGTAGAGTTGCGAGAAACTATTCTTGTAACGTTGATGCCACATATTAATGTTAGAGTCATAGTATTCCCATCAAAAGTTATTGATATATAGAGGGGGGTTAAAAGTATGATCAAATATGTAGACACTCACTACATGTAGTATCTCATGATTACATGTCTTGAAATCTTTAATATGTTAGATGGTATTATGCCATTTCCTTTTGAGAAGCACTCCTTCACATAACTAATGCTCCAATTTTGTAATTCAAGACTACAAGGCCATAATATTTGACTAGCATCCTATGTCTTCATGTTTCCAAATTACAAAAACAACTTCTATCATCTATAATTTCTCATTTTCTATATCAAATTGTCAAGGAGAGGTATAGAATTCTCATGGGGTCTCCACTCATTGAACTTCTCACATAGTGTATGCATTCATGAGATATTAAAGAATATCCCTAATTTCAGTACATATTGATAAGTACCTCTCAACATATTTTTGTTAAGCCCCCCTTCCAATATATTTTTTCAATAATAAAAAACCTGATTTTTACGAGATACCCCTCAATACCTATAAAACCCCTTTGTACCCTACATCACCCCCCCACCCCACAAACCCCAATAGTTACAATATATTGACTTTATTGTTCACAATTTAAAAATCCTCCTTTATGAATGAGTGTGATAAGATATTGGTCAAGAAGGTGAAGACCATGTAAGATTGGTTTTCCATGTTGCTATACATATCCTTGCAAAAGGTGTGTTTTTCCAATGATATGATCAATAGAAGAAGATGCATATTGTACAATGCCTTCTAGAGTCTCATTTGCTACTTCTCGTGGATGTAGATAATTGTGACTAGAAGTGTCTAACTCAATTCTATCTTTGGTTGGAAATGTGTTTAAGAGGCTATTACATCACTTTATCTCATTATGACAATTACAATGGTCATTTCTTCTTTCAAAAGTTTAATGTACTATCATGGTTTCCCACATGTGGGAGTAATATCTACAAGATGTTGTAATTCTCATAATGTGGTTGTGTTGTTGCAATCGTCCTTTCTACATAGGTCATAGTTTTTTGTAAGATTGCTAAAAGGATGTGTAGCATGGGTACAATGTGAACATTGGAGAGCTCAACAACATTACAGCCTCACTAGGTATGCCTATGAAGGGGTATGTATATGGATTTGGAAATCAAGGATGGTTGTGGAGTGGGCATATGATACAACATGAACATGGGGTTTGTTGAGGTAAGTGTTGAAGGAACAAAGTTGACAAGTCTAGGAGTTGTCTCTAGGTCAAGAGGTGTATCTAGGTGATAATCTTAGGAAGTGGTGTGGTGTTGGGTACGTTGATGAGGGGTAAGGTAGATGGATGTGGTTTTGGAAGATAGTGTCTAAGGGGAGGCATAGTAAAATATGAGAGGAACATTTTGTAAGGTATCTTGTAAACGAGATAATTCTATAGGTCGGGGGTACAAGGTGTGAGTGGGGTCTTGTTGTTGAAGCACCTAGTATTTAACATAGAAATGAGAAGCATTCCAATGATAGTGAAATCACTTTAGTGTAGGAAGGTTCTATAAATGGAGAATAAGTAAGAGAATATAACGAGGACTAGTGGGTTATCTTACATTCCACTTTTTTTCAACAGTTTGTGGAAAGGTTTTATATTAATCAAAATTTTGTATCCAAGGCATGAAAAGCTAAGTTAAAATATAGTAATCCACCATGGTTTTATTATTCAAAAGAGTTATATACTTTCCATTGAATTTAACTACAAAAAGAAAAAAATAGTATCCTAAGTATTCGTTGTTCCCAAATAATTTTGAGTATGGTTACAAAATTCCTAGTTGAATGTTCCAGAGAAATTTCCATTTATAGAATGTTCATGGGCAAGGAGTGGTGACTTGTTTTCAAGATGAACTGATTGTTGAGCGACATTTTGATTCTAAAGTGCCTATATATATGAGTACAATTTTTCCATTTAATCCTTCATAAATAAGCGTCGATGGAAAATGTTGAAGCGAATCATTCCACATCGTCCTCCTTTTGAAATTTCTTGTATTCTACTTCCTAATCAATAAACCACATGATCCCACGTTGGTTGATAAAACAAAAGAGTGGGAATTGTTTATCCTACATCCTAAACAAGTAGGAAATCATCCAACTGATCCAAAAAGGATCCATAGAAGGCTAAGAACAACTCGTAACTCACAGAGGCAACTTGGGATGCTCAGAATGGATTTAGTAAACAAAGAAAGGGAAAAAAATAAAATCTCCCAAAACTCAGTGAAAATTGCATGATTGCGAAGAGTGTGTCCCAATATTTCTAACGGCGCAAACGGCTTGTCAAACAGAGTTATGCATTGAAAGATATTTATGGTCAAATTTTGGTCAACCTAGCCCAGTTAGCAGGGGATGAGTCAGCATCCGTACTGCTGACTTCATCATCTGTACATCACACATGGTAGGAGGAAGGAAGTGACATGTGGCATGCATGATGTTAGCATGATGACATGGTAACACTAGATTCTGCCACATGTCACCTGGTTTTGGCATTTTTGGATCGTGCCACGTGGCAGTCTATACGAATGACGTGGCGTGATAACTTGGAAGGTGGAAATGCAGATCAGTGAGAGGTCTCCACGTGGCCCAATCAGAGGCTGCCACATGGTAGGAAATAAATTCCCAAGGACAACCCGTAAGCAAACATTTGGAAAACAATGGTTTGGCAGGTCCGCCAAATCTAGCAGACCATGCCAAACCTAGCCACGGTTTTAAATCATTGGATATGGTTCTAGAGCCACTGCTAAACTAAAGGAATGATCATGTTATATATATAAACAATGTAACAAATACAAAGCCAAAAGGGGAGGCCGCGGGGTTTGACCCCAAAACCTCCTCCCACACTAGCGCCTTAACAAATCTTCCCTAACCAATAGGTCGTGACCACTACATTGTAAAAAACTCCTTCAACAATTATTAAATTCTACATCCTCTTAGCCACTAGGGGGAAGCACACATATCGTACGACCTTTTGGGCACACATTTCTATGTAAGTATAGTCATTAATGTAGGTTGCAGAGGGCATAGAAATCGAGACAAATTTCTTCTTGGGCCTGTGAGTGCCAGAGTCGGATCGAGGCATGGAGACAATCATTTTTGGGTAATTCGATGCCATGAATTGAGTGGTGCTATCTATTTTCTGATCTGAGCATTATTTATGAAGCTTGATTTCAGAATGAGGTATACTTATGTATTTTTCCAAATTCTTTTGATGAGTTAATGAAAGAGCCTACCCATTTGAGAGCAGGACTTGGAGACGTAGTCCACCAAGGACGAACTCCATTATCAATTTTTTTTGTTTATATCTGATGCTTATGTATCTTCTTTTTTGATCTTTTCCTTCTTTAATGGTGCACTTTAATTTATTCTCATTTAATGCAATTCTTTATAAGTCACGATGAAAAGATCCCATATCTTGTTTTTATCAGACTAGTTGTCTTTGTCTTGAATTGTTGAGTGTGAATGCTTACAAGGGCCAAGCATAAGCAGGGTGAAGGAACTCTTAAAAATTTCAATCTTGAAGTTGGTTGTGCATCCTGAAGGAAGAAAATGGCAGAAGAGGACAAACGTGATGAACATGAGAAAAACTTCCACATGGTCTTTTATTGCATGTCAGAAATGGAAGAACGAATGTATGGAGATTACGAGAAGAGGATGAAGAAGAAAGGGAAGAAAAAGGAAGCACATGCTGATGATGATACTTTGATAAACCAAGGGGCTGGAGGAGATCCTCTTGAGCCTCCATCTTCACCTTCGAGTTCTAATTCTTCTTCCTCTGAGCATTCTCATCATTCTCATCATTCTAGCCATAAAGCCTCTTTTAAGAAACCATTATTAAAGCTTGATGTAAAATTTTCTTTACCTATGTTTGATGGAGATGTTAATCCTAAAAAGCTAGATAATTGGATCCGACAGGTTGAAGTGTATTGCCGTGTCCAACATATTGATGAAGAAGAATTTAAAGTGCAATTGGCTTCTCTTCGGTTGGAAGGCACCACTCTCATATGGTGGGAGAGAAAGATTAAAGACAGAAGTAAGTGTGGTAATATTATTTCCTCATGGTTGGAATTTAAATCAGCAATAAGGAAGAAATTGTATCCATTAGGGTATTTACATAAAGCAATGATGGAGTGGAAAACTTTGAGGCAAAGTAAGGGTCAAATTGTACAAAGTTTAACAGAAGAATTTAGGAAGAAATCTCTTGCATTGAATATTCCTTTGGATTCTTATGGAACTTTAATGAAGTATATTTGCGCATTTCACAATTATCTTCATCATACTTTGATCTTGTTTAACCCCACTAGTCTTGACAAAGTTAGTGTGCAAGCCACTCACCTTGAGAACAGGGTGAAACATGTTCAAGAAGATCCCACAAAGAAGCCTTCCAATATCCCACATAAAACTTTTAAGAATTTTAAAATGAAGGACAAGAAGACTGCAACAGTGACAAGAGAAGGAGGAAATCCATCTTGCACTCATTGCAAGAAAATTGGTCACGATGAAGAACAATGTTGGAAACTGCATCCGAAAAAGAAATTGAAACAATTTGGTGGAAAGGGGAGGACAAAAATCGTTGCTACGGTGAAACAACATCTTGGTTCTAATTCAGGAGATGAAGGAAAGATCACAACGGTTGGAGTACAAGGTAAAGATTCCATTCATGCTAGTTAAAGTTCCAATAATGAATCTCATGTTGATGAATGAAAGAGGAATGAATTATTTCAGATAAGAGTTTCATCTAAACACACTAATATAGATACATTATTCGATCTGGGTTCCCAAGTAAACTTAATATCTGAATCACTTGTCAAGAATATGGGTCTTGAAGCAAAACCACATCCAAAGCCTTATCCTCTTGGTTGGGTATGTGATAAAGAAAATCTTAATGTCACCAAACAATGTAGGGTCATATTTTTTATTGCTTAAAAGTTGATTGATGAAGTGGATTTGGATTTTGTACCACTTGATATATGTGGCATAGTGTTGGGAAGTCCTTATCTTTATGATAGAAAAGTAGTCTTCTTTTGTCATGAGAACAAATACCACATTACTAAATGGGGAGTGGAATATATTGTTAGAGCTCATAGCATGAGGGTAAATACAACACTTGTTAGTGCAAGGCAAATGAAATGACTCATACACACTAATAAGAGATATGTACTCATGGTCGTCAGAGAGAAAGACGTTGGGACATTCGACGCTTTCCAAGGGTGTGATCCATCTCATAAAAATGAATTAATTGATATTGTTTCTAAGAATGATGATATTTTTCAGGAACCAGATGGATTACATTCTAAGAGGGAAATCCAACATGAGATACATATTCAGCAGGATTCTCCTCTTCCTAATGTGGGCATGTACAGGATGTCAGTTGTGGAGATGAAAGAGATCAAGAAGCAGGTACATGGCTTATTGGATCAAGGGGTCATCAGGCCCAGTTCATCTCCTTGTGGTTCTCTGATCACGATGGTGCCAAAGAAGGATGGCACATGTCGAATGTGTGTCAGTTACTGGGCCTTAAATAAAATCATGGTAAAAGATTGATACCCTCTTCCTCATATAGATTATTTACTTGATCAATTGAAGAATGTTGTTTATTTCACTAAGTTGGATTTGTGCAGTGGATATCATCAAATCAAGATCACAGAACCATATGCATGCAAAAATTCCTTTAAAACCAAACAGAGATTGTTTGAGTGGTTAGTTATGTCGTTTGGGCTTTATAATGCTCTGACAACTTTCATGCGTGTGATGAATGATGTGTTCAGGCCTTTCCTAGATGACTTTGTGATTTTATATTTAGATGACATTCTTATTTTTAGTGGGAGGAATGCAAAGCAAGTATTGGATACCTTGCAAAGGGAAAAGTTTCATGTAAAATTGTCTAAATGTGAATTTGGAAAGACTGCACTTGTGTACTTAGGTCATATTGTAGGAGGAGGACAATTAAAAATTGATCCTTCCAAAATTGATGTAATTGTAAATTGGTCTGAGCCAAAAAGTGTAACTGGAGTCCGAAGCTTCTTAGGTGAAGTCCAGTATTAGAGGAGGTTCATTTCCAACTTCTCCTTTATAGCATCTCCTTTGCATGAATTAACTAGTGTGAAGAACACTTTTCAGTGGGAAGGAAAGCAACAAAAAGATTTTGACACTTCGAACGAGAAGATCAATACCGCATCAGTATTAGCACTATCAAATATTCAACAACCTTTTGAGATTGAGACAGATGCCAGCGGATGCGCCATGGGTGCATTATTGATGCAATACCGTAAGCCTATCTGTTACCACTATGAAACTTTTAATCAAGTTGTTGTTAACTATCCTACATATGATAAAGAGTTGTATGCATTAGTCCAGAGTGTAAAGAAATGGAAGCACTACTTGTTAGGGAAAGAAACAATCATACATACAGATCACCAACCCTTAAAGTATCTCCAAGCACATACCAAGTTGCAACAATCTCGACACTACATATGGATGGGTTTTTTACAACAATTTCATTTTGTAATTAAGTACAAAAGGGTACAAGTAACAAGGTAGTTGATATTCTTTCTAGACCTCCTATTGTTTCTTCTATTATTTTGAAGAATACTTCTTTATCTCATTATATCTATGTAGAACAATCTGCCATCGATGAATATTTTAAAGGAGTATACGAGAAGCTAACCCTTGGTGCATAGGTAGAGAACTATTGTCTGCAGGGAAAACTACTCTACCATCTTGGAAAGTTATGTATTCCTATGAGTGAACGAGTCCATGTAATTCGAGAATATCACACTTCTCTTGTGTCTGGTCATTTTGGGGTAGGAAAAACTATGGCTCACTTGTAGAGGTTTTGTTACTGGCCTCAAATGAAAGAAATTGTAACTAAATATGTAAAGGGGTGTGATGTGTTTTACTTGTAAGCCCGCTAATAGAAAGTTGGGGCTATACTCACCACTTCCTGTTCCATCCCATCCATGGGAAAGTATCTCCATGGATTTTGTAGGGGGTTTACCAATGACCAAAGGGGGTCATGAATACCTATATATTGTAGTGGATAGGTTCAGCAATATGTGTATCTTAATGCCATGTAAAAAACATATCACTGTTGAGAAGACTGTTAATCTCTTGTTTCAGTATGTTTGGGTTTACTTTGGGTTAACCACATCTATTGACTCGGATCGAGATACTCGATTCCTTGGGGAATTATGGACTATCTTGTGGAGGATGATGGACACCAAATTGAAGAGAATCACTACTTTCCATCCACAGACCGACAGATAGACAGAGGTAGTAATTCGAACATTGGTACTTTTTCTTCAAGGCTACTGAAACAAGCATCCCAAGTTATGGGATGAACAAATACCCTATGTACAACATGATTACAACCAAGCTTTACATTCATCCACACATAGTTCACCTTTTGAGACATGTTTTGGGTGCCTACCAAAGGTTCCTTTCGACTTTATGTAGGGGAGGGATGCCGATCTGAATGAAGAACAAATAAAGGACAGAGCCCGCAAGTTCATCCATAGGATCCAATAGATACACTAGGTAGTCATGGAACAATTGGAGAAAATTCAAGCAAAGTATAAAGCTCGACATGAAAAGCACATGGTTGATCATCAGTTCCAAGTTGGAGACCGGGTATGGCTTCACATCAACAAGGAGATATTTAAGGGTGAAGGAAAGAAACTCAAGCCCATTCGTTATGGACCCTTCACTATCTTGGAGAAAATTGGTACCAATGATTTTCCTCTGGATCTTCCACCTTACATGCAAATTTACTCAGTGTTGAACGTTGAGAACTTGAAACTTTTTTAGCCTCCCATGATCATGGATCAAGATGAGGAAGTTTCAATACCTTCAGTTGATGAGTTTGCACCTGAGTACTTGGATGATTTATATAAAGATATCATCCTAGACAAGAGGGTGATAAATTCACGCAGGGGTGATGTTGATTATCTTCGAGTAGGCTTAAAGACACACGTCCAAGCAAGGAAAAGTGGATAGAGAAGGGCAAAGTGAGGGGACTCTTCCCTCACTTACTTGTTGATTGATGAAATCTTTTGGTGGTCCCAAAAGGTCTCAGTGGGAAGGCGTGATCCAAAAAGGATCCAGAGAAGGATAAGAACAACTCAGAACTCACACAGGCAAGTTAGGATGCTCGGAATGGCTTCAGCAGATAGAGAAAGGAAAAATATTCAAAGTTCCAAAAACTCAGTGAAAATGGCATGATCACGAAGAGCGCGTTGCAAGATTTCTAACAACGCAAACAACTCATCAAATAGAGTTATAGATTGAAATATATTCACGGTCAAAGTTTGGTCAACCTAGCCCAGTCAGCAAGGGATGAGTCATCATCCATACTATTGAATTCAACATTCGTACAACACACGTGGAAGGATAAGGGAAGTGACATGTGGAAAAAACAAAGGTTGCCACGTGTCACCCAATTTTGGCATTTTTGAATCGATTCGTGGACCAACCGGATCGTGCCACATGGAAGTCGATACAGTCCGTACGACTGACGTGTCGTGCTAACTTGGAAAGTGGAAATGTGGACTAATGAGAGGCCTCCATGCGACCCAATCAGAGGATGCATGTGGAAGGCGGGAAATGCCCAAGGACAACCCGTGAGAAAAAAATTGGGAAAAAAATGGTTTGGCTGACCACCCCAAACCTAGCCACAGTTTTAAATCATTGCATATGGTTCTAGAGTCACTTCTAAAA
>ML825769.1:73820-86889 GCA_009831015.1 Picea engelmannii | reverse complement strand
ATTACAAAATTTGTGCTGGGGACAAAAATTGCCTAGTAGAACCAAACTGTCTTCGACATACTAGCATCTGATGATGCATTACTTCATGGCACATGGAGTTGACCCCCTAGTTGAATAGGCGATCAACAGGAGGAATAGAGTCTAACCTTTATTTTAGTTCTCTGATTTCTTGTCTAGCCCAAGAATCAATCTTGAAGCTATATTCAGCTTCTTCCTCCATTCTTTTGATTTTTTCTTTCAATCCAGAGATCTCCTTCTTTAGTAAAAGTACCTCTTTGGCTAAATCAGTTACAGAGGTATTCTTTAGCTTTGCTTCTCTGTTAAATTTGATAAAACTCTTTGTATTCTTATCAAAAGAAGCATCAATGAACAAAGGTTCTCTTCTGGGAGGCTCAACATTCTTGTTCCTTTGTTCAGTCTTAACAGTTTTTACAAAAGTATCAAGAAGAGAATTTTTCATATCACCTTCAGGAAGGGCCTTGATCTGGGCCAACATTTGCGCTTCTTGATCTCCTGTATCTTGGAACATATAGACTTTTAATTTTTGTTGGGTTTCTGGCCCTGATTCAAAATCAAAGCTGTCTGTACTGCTTTTGCAAGAGCAGAAATTCGGATTTCTACAATTGCAATCCTGATTGATTAATATTTCTTCTTCTGAGTTGTATTGGAACTCAGAAGTACTGTCAGAACTGGAGCAACACCCTTTTTGAAGAAGATGAACTTCTTCTCTTTTGAATGGATTGTAAGTGCATTGATTAGTTTCATGATCATTTGCTCCGCATCTATTGCAATGTATCCTCAGGGCCAATTGCCTTTTTTCTTGAGCCTCTTTTGCCTTTTGTTCTGAAAGTTTTCCTTTAGACTTTCTAGAGGCTATGTTTTCTGGGCAGTTATAAGCCATATGCCCTGATTTTCCACATATCCAGCAACAAGCTTGCTGTCTAGCCTGATGGGTATGAGTTTTTAGTTTAATGTCCTCAGGCTCATAGTAATGGGTTCTAGGCCGATATCTATATCTGTATTTGGGTTTTCTCCCCTTTTCTTCTATGAATTCTCTTTTCTTTTTCTTTCTTTTCTTGGCTGGATTTGTGATATATAAACCATATTTTTCACAAATAGATTTATGATCAGGGAGATAGGTAGACTTTGATACAGAGTTTTGGACTTTCATACTGGTGCAAAGTCCGATTAAGGCCTTAGTAATTAGGGAGTAGATTTCTCCCCATGTGTACATTTCATAAGGAAGTTTAAACACTTCCTGTATTTTCAAGTATTCAACAAATTTACTTGGTATTGCTGCCAAGTATACCTGTTTCCAAAGGAGGTTTTGACTGTCCTGAACCTCAAATATTCTCTGTGTCCATTCTGTATGGAATTCTTCATATTCGGACATCTTCCTACATTTCATATTCATGAGAATTATTTCATGTTTATCAGCAATTTCAGATTCTGTACCACACCAGTGCTCAAGAATGGCAGTAGTAAGAGCACCAATCATGTTATTCTGGGGAGATCCATCAGTATGATACACAATATCTCCCTGTTCATCTCTAAGGACTTCAGACTCCATCTTGGCAATCATTATAGGGGAAGAAATTACTTCCCACCATTTACTGAGAGTGCCTGTAAAGCACTGGATGATAGTTTTGCATGCCTCTATTTCAGTTTTTCCCTTCATGCACATAATCTTGTAAGAGACATACATCCTATCTATCATTTGTCTAATTTGTGCTATAGACAAACTGTCAATGTTCCACTCTTGGAACCAGTCTTCAGAAAATGTCTGTGTTTCTGGTAATCTTCCTTTCCCAATTAAGTCTGGGGTTGATGGCCTAGTGGTATGGTGTGGGATATTCTCATAAGCAGGATTTTGGACAGTCACAAGGGAATGACGGTCTCGTGAAGAAGATTCTGGTTCTTCTTCTCTAGGAAAATGATGTGGAAATTTTTTCTGAATTACTATCTCAGAAGGTTTATATACAGGAGATAGTATGGAGATTTGTGAACTTGGAAGGATGAATGAGTCAGGGATAGGCTTATCAAGATGGCTATCTTTTTGTTTTATTTCTGTCAGCGTTTTTCCCATTTTGGAGAAAGCATGTCCCAATCCTTCCATTATCTCTTCATGATTTCTTGTGGACTCTTTGGCTTTATAAGAAATTTCACTCAGAGCAGTGTCCATCTTGTCTTTTACTTCTGTGACCTTATCTTGGATTTGATCAACAGACTGTACAATAGTGTTTGTAGACACTTGTAGATCTACAATTTGGCTTTTCCGAGCGTAGTCATTGGTCACAAAGGTGTGGGTGGCCATACCTCTTAAGGCAGTGTTTGTCCAGTTAATTTGTTCAGAGATTGACTGGACTCTTTTATCAATTCCTGATAGCTGGATGGCTTCTTCAGAAAGCAGCAAGGGAACTGCTTTGACTTGTTTGTTGTTGTCTTCTAGGACAATCCCTTTAAAAGGTGGAAATGTAGAGTTAGATTCTACAGTATGCCCATCAATGCTTTTCCACTTGTGTTTAGGAGAAATCTCAGAGGTTTTTCCCATCATTTGTACAACAACCTTTTGATTTAATTTCCTCCATTCAAAGAAGGAAATCCATAAGTTATTGTTAGTTATATACTTCTGCCAGTCTTTAGAAAGTTTGAGTTTTTCGGAGTCTGACACGGCTATGTTGAATTCATTTGTTTCGGGATTTGTAAATAAATCCCAGTTCAACATCTTTTTGATCCATTCTTCATTGATGGATCCTTTCTGGCATCCTCTCATGACTGTATGAAATTTGTGAATTTCAGCTACAGAGGGTCTTGAAATGTCACTGGGTAAGGGATTAGAGAATCTACAATCTGGTATAACTTTATCACACTGTTCTATGTACCCTAACCCATATCTTGGAGTGCCAGGAGGTCTCATACCCTTATATATGTCTTGGATTCTTGGGTCTAATGTTTCTATGGTAGGCATGTAATGGAGCATAAAGCACAAAGTAGGTTCAGAAGTAGAAACAATACTATCTACAGTGTTATTTACAGAGCGATAGCAAACAGAAGAATCCATAGTAGTAGATTTTACTATTTTTGCACAGGAAAGCAGTGCGTTTAGTCTTATGTCTTCCCGAAAGAAGATTAGACAGGCTCCTGGCCGACTGCTCAGGCAGAAACTAGTAATCTCTGTCAGGAGGTCGCAGTAGTGGAAACTCTGCCTTTAAAGAGCCCGAGACTATTGATACGGCCTCAGATGTGTGTCGCAAGAGTGGAAACCCTGCCTTTAAAGGGCCCGAGACTCTTGATACGACACTGGATTCTATTACACACAAAATAAATCACACAGAGGATTTTTATACAAAAGAGCGAATAGCATATATCAGAATGAGTTCTGATATCATACCCGGGGCGAAATGAGGGCGTATGGCTCTGATACCATTTGTAAGCTGATATATACAAGTAAAAATACTTGTATATATAATACATAACTTTTCTAACTTAATTAATAATATATATATATATATATATATATATATATATAAGTTTATAATACTTATAATTAATAATATTCCCCTGATGAAAACAGACCCTAAGCTAACCTTTGTCCAATCTCAAGTGAGAATTTACGTATTTCTAATTTACTCGGGAATAGGGAATTTTGTGTTTTCACCAAAATATCCAATCACGATGACCACCAAATGTGAAGTGAGGCCCTTAAAGAAAGCAGGGAAAATTATGTAGGTATTCTGGCAGCTAATTCTTGGGATAATCTATTCAGCAAAGAGTTTGTTGAGAAGCTGGGAGCGATTATTGTAAAACTTCACAGGAAAAGGGCCGAATACAAAAGCCAGATGGAAAAACAATCTGTCCCATAGGCTATTTTTAGCCTTGTGGACGTTAAAAATACTTTCTTTCTTTCTTTCTTTCATTCGCACCCGAAAGCTTTGGCTTATTATTTCTTTGGCTACCCCGATACTTGTGTTCTTTTACCCAGCAGCATAGCTACTATCTGATTCCCATTTGGACTAACCGACCGACTTAAGGAACACAAAAGAAAGATTCAATGAATTGGAATATCTTACTTGGGAAATTCCAATCATCAGGAAGAGTAGGAAATGAATTTGTCGTCCCAGTCAAGGTTCAGGAGCATAACCATTGTTGGGTGGGGTGTTGGGTCGAGGGTTCCCCTCCCATGCGGATGCTTACATTATTCCTCTCACCAACCCTACATCTCTCGACCCCTCTTTACTCTTAAGCGACAGACGTCTTGGCATTTTTACGGACGGATCCTGGCAGATCCGAATCTGTATCCTATTCGGCGATCCGTGGATCCAACCCCCGGCCTTGACGGATCTGGTAACATAGAAAAAGGCACACAAAATCCCAGCCACTCCAAAATGACATGCATCGAGCAACATCTAGACCTCCATGCACCAACGTCCATGTAGAGATGGCTTTTCCAAGCTCCATTGTCAACTTCCATATTGCATGAAGCTGAGAAAGCCATGTGGAGAGCTTAGAATGTGTCTTCCAAATCTTGTTGAACCTTGACTCTAACACAAGCGTTGTGTTGAGCTATTTGTATTATCTGCAGGTTTGTCTTTGACAAAGGGCATCCGTCACCCACAAGCCCAATATTTACTATTTAAACTATATTTAAGATATAAATTCACATCATGTAATCCGTATTTGCACGGATTCTCCTTATACCAATTTCAACATCCTGGGTAATGTGCACATTTTGGAACCAGATATGTCGCCATGAATAGCATATAGCTTTGTAGAGCCAGAAAAGTCTTCTGATATTTGAAATACTAGAAATGCTACTGGAATGTTGTTAATGCTCATAAAGCACAGTAAATATATCTTCTTCGAGTTCTATCGTGAAAAGCTTGACAAGCATTTCAGTAGCATGCTAGCTAGTGAATAGATTTATTAATAGTGTATGAGGTTTTCAGGAAGCCATCAGTTTATGTACTATCTTCAATCATTGTTATTCTGATATAATCTGATCGGACCTTATTAAAGTGCTATTCAACTGGCTATTAGAATAGTTATTGGTTTAACTTCCTAATAAATAATGCTATTTGGTCAGCTTTCCAGTACAATAAAATGAGGCCTATATGTTTTTATGGATGCAGGCAAGAACAGGCGGTCCGATATTTTCAGGACCATGCATTTCTCCTGCTATTTCCTCACAGGTAAACATCAACTTTCCTTCCATCAGTAAACTCTAATTTTAGACAAGCTCCGTGAAATGATATTTCTTTTATTCTATTTCTCATTTCTTGTTCTATTTGTGTTTCATTTCTATATTGAATGTCTCTGTGCCACCACACAGGCAGGGGAAAAGTCATGGGGCTGAGAATCAAACATATTGCCCATAAATTATGCACTTTATCTGATTAGTATGAGCAAACAAGGTAGCAATTAAGCGCATACTCTGAATGCTAGAGTTATACATGGTCTTAAGGTTGCCCTGCATCATGACGTTGGGGAACGAGTTCATGTCATAGTAGATAGTGTCTAATTACATGTTATTTTGAAGTTTATGGTAGACAATCAAGGTTGTAGTTAGTTTTCTCGTAACTATAGAAGATAATTGTGTGACCTACAATAGTAGGGTTTTGGGGGCACAACCTGTTGATTTTTTTTCCGAAGAAAGCCTCGCGGAAAACCCACCGAATACTTTCCCATGATCCATGGATAGTAAGCAGGGTAAACTGTAACCCCAAGGAGCACGAGAGTCGAACCCATGACCTCCCTGACTTTGGGGGAGAGTACGCACGTCTTTCATCAAGACCAATTGAGCTAACCTTTGGGGCTAGGCACAACCTGTTGATTTGAATGGGAACCAGGGAGAATTTGGGAAAAACTGGAATAACAGCATGAGATCTGGGTCAATAATATTCATGGTATGTTAAACACACTCCATTTTTCGCCGCATGCTGTGAATTTGGGGTATGAATACATATTGTTGTTTAATTTCTCTGTTACAATGGTTGAGAGAGAGAGAGAGAGAGAGAGAGAGAGATCATGTGATTGCATTTTCAGTAGCCTTTGTTAGACAATTAAGTGCACTTAGCTTGTGAAATTCATGTGCACGTGCACACATGCATTTTCTCTTGAAACAAGTTACAAATGAATTAGACAATATCACAGGTTACTTGATTTGTGTATGCATCCAATCCAGCCTCCATTTTATCACCACTAGAAACATTCATTTTTTCCTAAAGTTATTGCTGAATTTGATGTTATGTCCAAAAGTAAGGTGTTCTTTAAACTAGAGATCATCTCATTTAAGGTCTATTGTCTATGGAATGAAAATAGGAATGAAAGTTGTTAACTGGTCATGATTGTGATGTGTTCATCAATAAATATTTCCTTTCCGATTAGCATAACATGGTCTTATCTCTTCAAACAGGTAATTGTGGGCTCCAGAGATGGTTTGGTGTACGCTTTTGATCTGGTAAGTTTCTTCTATTTTATAAGCAACTATTGATAAATATTATCAGTCAAAATCCTCTTGACAGTCAAGTGGACATCAGTTATCATTTTCTTTGCAGTTGTATTCACCATCGAGATCTTAGCAGAATCAAAATGTAAATCTAGAAGCCTGGAATGCAAAGCTGTAACCTTTTGGACCCCAATCATGTTAGTTTCAGATTTTTTAGTGTTACCTAATTTGAGATACTTGATTTCAAGGGTTTTGTTAGGAATTTTTTTTAAAAAGGAACTCCCTGGTGTGTTCTGAAATATTTCTAAACATGAGACAGGACATGTTCTTCAGTAATTAAAACCATCTCCAGCTCATCTGAATCCTCCATTCTAGATGTTTTATCTCTAATGAATCTTATCCAGTTCAGTCTAGTTGGTTATTAACTTACAATTTTATATGCAAAACATGCTCATAAACAAAATAGCAATTGATCACAGTATTGCCTGCAAGAAAAGTAATTTATAATTTTATATTATTCAACAGAATCATTAATTTCTGGTCTTCTTGCACCATATACCAGAGTTTGCATCAATAACTTTTAATTCATGCGCATCAAATACCAGCTCTACATATATGTGCAATAGAATTTACTATTACACATTATTAATGTCGTAAAAACAGCTTGACTTCCTCATATTTCCATACAGGAAATGTTTCAAATAGGAAACAATATGGTAATGCATGTGAAATGTTCCTTGGGAATTTCCCTGAATTTACCCTCTCTTTTCTTTTCTCCTTTTTCAGTGTTAGGGCATCAAAAATGTATTAAATTCATAAAAACTATTTAATGACAATCATAGAAATCTGTACAGACACTTAAGATCCATATGGATGTACAGATCTGCTACAAGTCCATATGACCATGGACCTCTTCTTCAAACCTATAAAATAGTTATCCAGTTGTGAGAAGAATCTGTACATGTGACAAGGAAGTCCTACAGGTGAAGAGGTATATAAGTTGAAGAAGGTTATACAAGTATGGTGACTCTAATTTTAGTATACTAGTCAGTGAATAGTTTATATTTATAATTTATGAAATATCATTAAAATTATCATTATTGTTATTGTAACATTAATGATGTGTTACCTCCCTAGTTGCACCAGGCAGGACTGACGATGATCCGCAAAGATTGAACAAGGTATTTGTTCAAAATCAGAATTCAGAAGTCCAGCCGGGCATTATGGCCCCTTCAATTTTTCTTCTTCTTCTTCTTCTTCTTCTTCTTCTTTATGCATGTTCCATACCCCCTAGGGGAATTATAATAAAATGAGTTAGCATGAGATATTTCTTATGTAAAAGACTCAGCTCCCTAAGACTTGATCATCAGTGCATACTCTAGAGTGTTTTTTTCACTTGTTAATTATATCTTGCTTTTCAGCGAGTTATAATTTCTAAGGTTTTTCACTCACCTCCTCCAAAGCTAGAGTGTGTACTAATGGTTAGGCCTTAGTGTGTTTGTCTGAGTCTAGTGTCTAATGTATATTACCATGCTAGTCATTTATTTAGAGTCTTATGGGCATGCATTAGGTCCCTCTAGGATTTTTAATTATTTTAATAAGTTGTAAAATTTCCCGTAAAACGCCCAAAGGGGTTGGATCCAACGGTGGAAAGCAAGGAGTTTTTCATCGTTGGGCAAGGTTCAATTCCCATGGGGGCACCTTGAGGTAGTGGTCGAACGTGTGGTTGCACCCAGAGATACTATATTAAATGGTATCGTGACCCATGCACATATAAGTGGATCAAAGCCCACCACCATGTCCTTCAATTTAAAGAGTTCCCGAGGTGTAGGACAGTCGGTGATGGAGTGTGTTGTTAAGACACTTTGTGATGTGAAGTCATCGGTTCGAAACCTTTGGGGACACAAAAAATCCAGCCATGTTAAGGGTCGGTGTGGCTCAGGCCGGGTGCGATCCCCGGCTGATTTTGACGGCTTAGATGCCCTTGCGTTGCGGTTTCTCAAGCCATAGTCTAGTCCCACAGATCACAGACAAACTAACAATCAAATTTTTTTTCCCAAGAAACGAGATTTTTACCTAATAAATGATGTAAATGTTAAATAAGTGGTACTAGAAGGTGTTATCCCCCACTCCTAGGGATAACTAAGGAGATAATGTCTTGAGGCCCTCATGTTGCAGACATGGAGTACCAAGAGACAACTTGACCAGTTGTGTCCACTTGCACAGACATAGACCCACCTCGCCACCACAGCTCCAGGTTCATCACGACACTTTCCATCACATCAACTAGCTTCCAAAAGACATTGGGTCTTGCTCTATGAGGTACAAGTTAGGTATTATGGTGAGTGTCATTTCAATATTTGAGGCATTTGAGTTTGTAGTATTTTAAACTGCTTTTGATTATGTAACGTCTGCTTGGACATTATGCTCTTTGCCTTGTTTCACTTTGGTGGTTGACATTGCACCCTAGTAAGTGAGTCACCCTTGGGGATCGGTTTGCTACTGGGAGGTCCTCTTGACGAGTCATTGTGCCATTCCCGACCATGCTTATCACTTTCCACACTTCATCCCCTCATCTCCTTACCTTTTGAGATTTTCGAGTGTACTGACCCAAGAAGGGGTTGTCCCTCATTTCATGGGAAGAAGGGGCTGAAGGCCGAGAGGCGTGTAGCAGACAAAAGATAAAAGCCAATCATGAACCTTCTAGATGCTTGCCCAGGGATCCAGAGGACAATGAAATGTCTCTCATAAGAAACTGATGGGACCCATGCAAAGTAACTAATACAAATGCCAACTAAGGTGGAGCATGTGCAGTAACTGTTTTTCATTCTTAGGTAGAAGCCCCACATATGTTTTCAACTTGGGGAAGCATGATATGACCAAGGTAGAGTCAAGGTGGGCACTGTTTTTCATGCTTAAGTAGAAGCCCCACCTTGGCTTCAACTTGGAAGCATCTCAAAAGAATAAAAGGCAATAAATGGGCTTGGAAAAAGGTTGCATTGAAAACGAAGGTGCAACACACCCTCTACAAAGGCACCCATAAATGAGACACTACAATCCCTTGTATGTCATGAACCCCATGCCCAAGAGTCTTTCCCCCATCCATGTCACTTCATCCACATGACTTAGAGAAAGGTCCGCTTGGGAAACACTCCTAAACTTGAGGTGCGATTCTGAAATATCCTTGATCCAACTGATCTGGATATCTACTGTTGAACTATGGTTTTGGCTACTGAATCTGATACTCTGGGGATTTTTGAATGCTTTTGAGTTATTGTGTGATGATGTTGGTGACTTTTGCATGTGTGTTCCAGTTTATTATATGTTTTAGCAGTATAAGTCAATGCATGCGAAATAAGGACAACACAACTCACTGATATATATATAATGCTGGAAAAGCAGGAAATACAATAATCACTGGAAGCAGATTTGATAATCGTCAGTTAGATCTCATGGATCGTCATTGGAATACAAAATAATAGATAAGAAATACCCGTGACCAGAAGAATGGGTGTTGGTCTGCGCATGCACGGATGAATCGGCAAAAAGCAGTCTGGCAGCTCATGGTAACTGCTGTAAAATCTGGAAAACTCGCCTTGATGGCGATACTCGTCGGAATGAGCTGGAAACTGTCTCAAAAGATGCGCCCTAGCCTCTAGACTGATCTTGATGACTGTCAGACTGAAGATTCAACCTCTGAAGCTTCGGATCTCACCCCTTGGGGGTTTGCGCACCTCCTGGGCTCAATGAATGCGCCCTAGTGATTCCACCAGCGAAATCTGACAATGTATTGCTTAAAACGATTGTCCTGGTCTACTCTGTAATGGGTCGGAAGGGGTTCCTCAGATCTGTCCCAGAACGTCCCTTGGAACCCCAAATGTGCTTCCTTTGGAGTTGTGCCCTAAATGACTATTTTACGCTTTCTGGAAGATTCCACCGTCGGAAACTGACGAAAAATGGCTCAGTAGGTGCACCTTGGCTAGCTGTCTAATGGGTCGAAAAGAATCAGCCAAATCTGAACTGTCACAAGCGGTCGCACAAACCCTCTCTCAAACACTTGCGCCCTCACTGGCTGAGTTGCGCAATCACTGAACTGGACACTATAATGCACGGTGAAATACCTGGATGGTATCTTCGATAGGCTAGGGTGTGTCTCTCAACACCAAAACCGATCAATGGTGGTGGTTTCCTCCAGAAATCCACAAAACAAGGGGGTCGATTTCCTCCTCTGCAAATATCTCGACATCAAATCATAACATAACATAATGAGGAATTAGGTCCTTTACCCTTCCTTTATAGCTTCCCGAAACACTAATTCGTTGTTGACCTTTTCCCTCCAAGTGACTTTTACTTTATTTTATTATTCCTTGATTAAATCACTTAATTAATTAATTAATTAACCATTTTACCTCTAAAAAGTGATTTATTCATCCTTATGGCTTCTCCGGCCACTGAAGGTCACTTCTTATCATCTTATCTTGTAATGCTCTTCTTCCCGATTCCGATGAGCTATTACACTAAGAGGTTTCTCCAAGTAATATGCCCATTATGACCTTCTTAGTGAATTTAATTAAGATATGACCCATAATAACTCAAAATTACGGAAATCGTCAGAATGCAACGAAACCAAAGCCAAGCTGTGCGGAATGGATGCTGATGATGGACGATGCAAGTCGGGCCTAATAAACCCCCCCCAAGTCCATTCTACCTCCTCCAATAAAACCCAGGGGGACGTGACCCAAGGGGGTTTGACAGGGGAAGAGGTAGGGTGGACGAGAATACCAGAAGGGAATTAAGAAGGAAACAAATTTGCTACACATGCAAGGAGCCATGGGACCCATCCCACAAATGCATGGGACGTGGCCAAGTTCACTACATAGAGGTGACTTCAGAGAATGAAGAGGAGGAGGATTTTGGCCACATCCAGAGCATGGAAGCAGACACCACCGAAACTTCAGGTGAGGAGGCCACATGGCATGACAGTATGGCAGAAGAGAAGGCTACCTTGGCATCCATCAGTGGGGTGCCCAAATACAACACTTTCAGAATGCGAGGTGTCTTACAGGGGCAAAAGGTGTCAGTGTTGATTGATGGGGGAGCCTCTCACAACTTCATTGATTCAGCATTACTACAAAGGAGGCATATACCCAAGGTTGAATTTGAAGGATTCAAAGTGGAGGTAGCAGGTGGAAGCACCATGCCTTGTAACAGGTACATTCCAAGCATGAAGCTTACTTTAGGGAGGCATGATTTGGTTCAGGATGTTTATGTGATGGATCTTCTGGACACAAACATAATCCTTGGACTGCAGTGGCTCAGCACGTTGGAGCCTATCACTACCAACTACAAGACCATGGAGATGTCTTTCACAGAGGAGGGTGGATGAAAGGTAGTTCTCCGAGGTATGACAAGTAACTCAGCCAAAGTAGTTACAACCAAGAGGATGGAGGCCATTTTCAGAAGGGAAGAGATAGTGTATGCAGTTGAGTGCAAGATTTTGGCACGTGTGGACAAACAAGGCAAGGTTCACTACACACCGGAGATTCAGGAAATCATTGACAAACACAGTAAAGTGTTTGGACCTATTCCACCAGGGGTGCCCCCGGACAGGGGGTTTGAGCATATCATTGAGTTGGAGGAAGGGGCAAAATCAGTCATCACCACGCCTTACAGACATCTAAAGAAGTACAAAGACGAGATAGAGAAGGCAATCAAATAACTCTTGGATATGGGGCACATCAGGCCGAGTTCTAGCCCTTTTGCTTCTTTAGTTGTGTTGGTCAAGAAGAAGGATGGAACCATGCGCATGTGCATTGACTTCTGGGCACTAAACAAGAAAACCATCAAAAACAGGTATCCCATACCAAGGATCGGCGAGTTGCTGGATGAGCTGCATGGGGCTGTCTATTTCACCAAAATAGACCTACGTTCTAGGTACCATCAAATCAAAATGAGGGAAGAAGACATTCCAAAAACTACTTTCAGGTGTCACTACAGCCACTATGAGTTCTTAGTGATGCCATTTGGTCTAACCAATGCCCCAACCACGTTCCAATCATGCATGAACCATGTCTTCAACAAAGAGTTGAGGAAGCATCTCTTGGTATTCTTTGATGACTTGCTCATTTATAGCAAGACGTGAGAGGAACACCTTCGGCATGTGGATTAGATACTGTCTATCATGGAGGAACAATCATTGTATGCTAAGGAGTCCAAGTGTGAATTTGGAATGACGGAGGTTCTTTACTTGGGACACATCATCGGAGTTAAGGGGGTAGAGGTACATCAGGAGAAAATTCAAGCCATAATGGAGTGGCCTACACCTAAGACCCTTACAGAATTGAGGGGATTTCTAGGCATGTACACTTACTACAGGAAGTTTGTCAAGGGGTTCTCTCAACTTTGTGCACCTTTGACCGATTTGACCAAGAAAGGAGCTTTCAAATGGAGTGAGGAGGCCCAATTTAGATTCGACAAGATGAAAAAGGTGATGAGCACATGCCCATTCTTAGCCCTACCAGATTTCGGCCAACCTTTCACCTTGGAGTGTGATGCCTCAGGAGAAGGTATTGGGGCCGTACTGATGCAAAATAGGCACCCTCTTACCTATGAGAGCCGAAAACT
>ML825769.1:54382-64843 GCA_009831015.1 Picea engelmannii | reverse complement strand
CATCCGGGATCGTTCATTTTGGTCATTCTATCCGTGCATGCAGCAAATCTGCTGCCTTCTTGCGGACACGGGTATCTCTTTGCTATTTGATTGTATTCCAGTACAGATCCATGCGATCTGACTGACGTTTAGTTTATATATTTCAGTAGGCGATTTGTATGCCCACGCATGCACTGTTATTATTCATAATATTGAGTTGTTGACCTTATATGCTATTGCATGCGTCATTTTATGATTGTAAGACCTTTGTTATGCTACATGCAACTATAATAACCTACATGCAACCATAATAATTGACATGCAAACACTATAAACAAAGATCATCTACATCAAACCCTAAAACGCATCCAGAAACCCCCAGTGTATCAGATCTGCATGTTGGAGCAGTAAGATTGTAGCAAATATCTTGATCAGCCGGATCAGGGATATTTCATTCTGAATGCGTTTGAGTTACTGTTTGATGATGTTGGTGAATTTTGCATGTGTGTTGCAGTTTATTATATGTTTTAGTAGTATAAGTCAATGCATGCAAAATAAGGACAACACAACTCACTGATATATATATATATATATATATATATATATAATGTTGGAAAAGCAGGAAATACAATAATAATTGGAAGCAGATATGATAATCGTCAGTTAGATCTCATGGATCGTCACTGGAATACAAAATAATAGATAAGAAATACCCGTGACCAGAAGAATGGGTGTTGGTTTGTGCATGCACGGATGAATCGACAAAAAACAGTCTGGCAGCTCACGGTAGCTACTGTAGAATCCGGAAAACTTGCCCTGATGGCGATACTCGTCGGAATGAGCTGGAAACTGTCTCAAAAGATGTGCCATGGCCTCTAGACCGATCCTGATGATTGTCGGACTGAAGATCCGACTTCTGAAGCTTCAGATCTCACCCCTTGGGGGTTTGCGCACCTCCTGGGCTCAATGAGTGCGCCCTAGTGATTCCACCCGCGGAATCTGACGATGTATAGCTCAAAACGATCGTCCTAGTCTCCTTTGCAATGGGTTGGAAGGGATTCCTCAGATCTGTCCCAGAATGTCCCCTGGAACCCCAGATGTGCTTCCTCTGGAGCTGTGCCCTAAATGACTGTTTTTCGCTTTCCGGAAGATTTCACCGTTGGAAATTGACGACAGATGGCTCATTAGGTGCGCCTTGGCTAGCTCTCTAATGGGTCGGAAGGAATTGGCCAAATCTGAACTATCACAAGCGGCCGCACAAATCCTCTCTCAAACACTTGCGCCCTCACTGGCTGAGCTGCGCAATCACTGAACTGGACACTGTAATGCAGGTTGAAATACCTAGATGGTATCTCCGTTAGGCTAGGGTGTGTCTCTCAACACCGAAACCGATCAATGGTGGTGGTTTCCTCCAGAAATCCACAAAACAACAAGGGGGTCGATTTCCTCCTCCTCTGCAAATATCTCAACATCAAATCATAACATAACATAATGAGGAATTAGGTCCTTTACCCTTCCTTTATAGCTTCCCAAAACCCTAATTCGTTGTCTACCTTTTCCCTCCAAGTGACTTTTACTTTATTTTATTATTCCTTGATTAAATCACTTAATTAATTAATTAATTAACCATTTTACCTCTAAAAAGTGATTTATCCATCCTTATGGCTTCTCCAGCCACTGAGGGTCACTTCTCATCATCTTATCCTGTAATGCTCTTCTTCTCGATTTCGATGAGCTATTACACTAAGAGGTTTCTCCAAGTAATATGCCCATTATGACCTTCTTAGTGAATTTAATTAAGATATGATCCATAATAACTCAAAATTACGGAAATCGTCGGAATGCAACGGAACCAAAGCCAAGCTGTGCGGAATGGATCCTGATGATGAACGATGCAAGTCGGGCCCAATAAAACCCCTCAATATCTCTCGAACTCTCTGTCACCCCTATCTGGCTACTCTGGTAGGCATAACACTCTGTAATGTTATAATGTCCCAAAATGGGGACATTACAGATTCACCCAATAGGTCGCTTTGTCAACCCTCCCATACCTAAACTTGGCAAATTGCATAGGGTCTTTGAGCACTTGTTTATTTTGACGAGGTAGTTTGGATGTAATGCTTGGATGGCTCTTTTTTATTTGATTTACTCATCATGGTGCATTTGACTTGAGATCCTTGGAGGGCTTATTCATTGCCTTTGTTGGACCTAGTTGGTGAACAGATTTGGAAGAACAAGCCTAGCTTGGGCTTACTTGGGGCTTGAAGCCCACAGGTTGGATACCAGGGCCCACATGCCGGATGATGATGATTTACTTTGGAGGCCTGAGATGACACCATGGAGGACCTAACTCAACCTATTGCTAGCCCTACAACTTACTCTTGGTGCACACTCCAAAATAAGCATATAATAATCAAAACCATGGGCCATAAAGTGAAACCACGTGCCCAAAACCATCATCCATCTCAAAACCATGGGTCAAGAAGAAGGGCGCTCTAGAACTGTGTGCAAAGATAGGTGTGAATGCAATCAAATGTCAAATCAACCCTCCAACTACCAAGTGCTCCTCATGTGGATGCATGAGTGATGATCAAAGATAGTCAACTCATGCGTTATATCAATCTAATGTCACAAGGCAGGTGAAATGCCTCCAAATATGTGTACATGCATGGATTTGTGTAAGTGAAACCTCCAAAAGTGCCATATACACCATGATGCCTCAACCACAATAGTCAATGCCATAATAAGCATCATAGCAATCCTCCAAAATGAAATGAAGATGCCAAGAGATAATGGTCCATGAACAAATATGCCTCCAAAACAACAACATATTGACCTAAAATCCAACATCCTTCAAATGCAACTTGCTTGGGTCAGGTCTTCAACTAGATCAAGTCCTAATGGAAATCCTATACGAGGAGTAACAAGCTAATGCCTTGCATGATTGTGGAGCCTTGTTCTTGTGGGATGTGAGGTTAGGGAAACATCATGGAGAGATGAGATTGAAGAGTCTTGACCTTGGTGTCATGCCTTACTTGGAAGAAGACTTCAGTTATTGTATCCTTGATATTCCATGTAGGTCTTGGTGCTTGTGATGATGCAAGAGTTGAAGACCTAGTGTTTGAGGATTCAAACCCTAGTATGGACATGTAGATTTGGAGGTTAGTGCTAGAGTTGTCTTACCATGTACTTGTGTGATGCAACATGTCTAGGGTTTGTAAACCCCAAGACAAATGTGTTAGTGTGGAGAGCTTGTGTGATACAAGCTTGGTCTTGGAGCCAAGGTGGACTTGCTAATGTTGTTGATTGCTTGTTGTGGATCTTTGGTGATGGCTAGGGTTTTCATGGTTTCCCTAGATAGGGTTTTGGAAGGCTTGAATATTGTACCAGCTTGTGATAAGCAGTTGTCCAAAATTGTGTAATTGTAGATTTGATTTTCAGCTTGCATTGCCTTCTTGATTGAGTAATTTCCAACACTTTTTATCCATGCTGATTTGAGATAACATAGGGCTTGTTAGCCCATCTCACCTAGGGGTAACTAGAGGAGATTGTGTCTCATGGCCCACAATGAAGACATGGATCCCGACGATCATGATGATTAGCATGTCCACAGAATTAAGCCTAGCAGCCCCTCAACTGCCTCTACCTCATCATCATAGCTCATCACACTTAATCAACGAGGCTCATTGGGAGATGGTGCTCGACACATTGAAAGGTACATTAGTCCTTGTTTCATGTAAAGTGTCATATTTAATGCATTGGGAATTTGAGTAACAATCATAGGTTGAAGTTGGATAATGAATCATGATTCATGAGCCCAAAAGTTATGCTTTTTTCCTTGTTTCACGTTGGTGGCTATCTTAGGCATCCTAGTCTTGTGTTGTCACTCCTGGGGAAAAGGGATACTACTGGTGGTTCCTTGAAAGAGGTAACGTACTAGTGTCCTGGCGGTTCCTTCTGGTCTCCCACCTTTTGGGTAACGTGGTTACATGTACACCAAAAAGGCATGTATCTCATTCTCCTATGAGAAGAAGGGGTTAAAGTCCCAAAGGTAGATTGCAACTGGTAGAAAAAAGAAAGAAATGGGATAATAGGGACAATTAAAAGCCATGAGTCCACAGTTGAGCTCTACTCCCTCTAATGGTGATCGCCCCTAGTCCTAATGCTAATAAACGCATTCATCTTTAAAAGGACTTGAATATATCCCAAATAAAAGAAATGGAAGTGCTTAGCTTGAAGCCTTTTTAAGGGGACTCACAAATCATGTAAAGTAAAAAAGCAAGAGGAAAAAAGAAGGGGTTTGGAATGCAAAACGCATCGAGGAAACGGTAACTCAATCGCCAAGCACACCCTCTACAAAGGCATTCATGGAGGTGAGCCCATACATTGTCTTTCATGTTAATGACCCCATGCCCAGAGGTAAACCCCATGATCACCTCATACTCATTGCATATCTCTAATTGGTTCTTCTAGGAAATATCTCTCTACTTGGGTGTTGGCACACCTAATAGGTTCTTTTGATGGCCCTCCCATACCTAAACTTGCCAAATTGCATAAAGTCTTGGCCCTGTGTGAAGTTTGAAGGGGACACCCAATGAGAGTTGTTCACTTGGGTTCTGTATTACTTGATGGCTTACTTTATATGGTTCTTAGGAATACTGTAGCTTGTAATTGTTGGTTCTACTTGATTCCATGGTTGTGATTGACTAGAGTGCACCTGACATGGTTTTTGAGGGATGTTTTGGTACTTTCACCCCAGAACGTTGTACAAATTTGTGTAGGATACAACACGTGTGATGCAAAGATTTGGGTCACCCGGTGGTTGACCCCCTTCAGATTCATCCTCTCACACCCCCTGGACCTTGAACAATGGACAGATGGGCTCTCATTTGATATATATGGTCATGATGGCAGGCAGATGGGCAGAAAGCCCACACCTTGGACAATGCACCCATACCTTATTCAACACTTGATGGAGGATATTGCACCTGATTATGCTGGGACACCACTTAGAGAGGTGATGCATGATCATCCCACTCAGACACTTGCCTTCTTCATCCTAGACACTGGTCTTTGATGATGATGTCATGTTCTAGGGTTTGTTGATGATGATGGGCTTGTTTTCCATTAGACACCATTTGATGGCTTTGAGCACTTGATGAGGATCTTCCACCTTGCTTACACCATTTGACGATGACATGTGGCCTTGGGAGGCCCTCTTCACCCTTTGGAGGCTTGACGTCACCACATGTGTGGCATTATTAGGGTGTATTTGCATTTATTATCATTTTAGAGGCTATTTGAGGGGTTGGGCCCACCTTATATCATGGATTATTGTCATTTTACTCATTATTGTGGACAAATAGTGCTTGGTTACCTCATAGAAATAGAGGGAGCTCTCAAGTCATTTAATCATCACTCTCACACTTGTGAGAAACACCACTTGTCTCTTCTCTCTCTTTATTCGCTTGGAGTACTAGTGTGCACCTTTTGAAGGAATATTTCATTGGATGATTTTCTGTTGTTGATGGATGAATGTTGAAGTTAGGGTTTCCTCATGCATAGCAGTTGACCTAGTAAGTGTTCTTCTTCAAGTTTATGTTTGTGTGTGGTGTATTTTGGTGGATGTTCTTTTAGATGTTTAATTGTTGCATGTTACCTTGTATGCTAGAAACCCTAGGAGGCATTAAGATTGTTTATCCCCCTCCCTACTTTCATTTATCATTAATTGTTGAAGCATTTTAAGACTTATTCTAGGGCTGAAGAGTGTTTATACCCTAGGGTTTTGTCTTAAGCTAGTTCAAGTCCTAGGGATTAAGATGGCTTATCCCCCTAGGGTTTGACCTAGTTCAATGAGACCTTGTTGCTAGGCGCTAGAGAAGAAAATGGCACCTAGGGTTTATGAGGGTATATGCCCTAGGTTTTGTTTTCAAGAAGTTTGGGTTAGGGTTTATGATGGTATATGCCCTAGTTTGATCTTCACCTTTCTTGCCTCTAGTAATTTTCACAGTGTTTGCCTTGACTCCATTTGCCCAAGGAAAGAAAAAACGGCACTAGTCTTGTGATTGCAAGTGATGGTTGAAACCCTAGTTTTAGTTAAAACACACTCTCAAAACGCTCTCTTAATTTGAATTTATGACATCATTAGCAAGCTATTTATAATCCAACGCTTTGAATAATTATTGATAAACTTGTTGCTGTCATAAATTGAATGCTACAGCCATTAGGGCTGTATAAATTACTGAATATTTACTTAATATTGTGGAAAAACTTGCTCAGAATCATTGTTTAGCAATTGGATATTATTCCACTTGTTGAGGGCTGAATTATAAGATATAATTGCTAATTTTCTGGGCTGATTTTCTTATTGCTGTTGCAAATTACCTGTTGCTGATATGACTGGTTTAGTGCTGTAATTTTACAATAGCAATTGGTTTTACTTGGTATCTACTGTTTAAAGGTGAATGGTATGCAATATAACTTGGTAATTGACTATTATATCATATATGCATTGGAATGTTTCTTGTCTCGCACAGGTTAACCAATTACCTTGATCAAACTAATGCTACCCTTCATCTTTCCGAGACCTAGCCTAACCTTTTGAGTGACTAAGATAGGGGGGTTATAGACTTGCCTCACCTTACTATCACTAAGATAGGCTTAGATATCCCTTGAGATCACTAGGGAAGCCTCCTTTGTGTTGGAGCTTAGGAGTGACTAAGATAGGCTTACTTTATCCCTTGAGATCACTAGGGAAGCCTCCTTTGTGTTGGACCTTTTTCCTTCATTAAAATGAGGGAAGTACTTGCCTAGGTGACAGTGACAAGTGCTTCTAGTTGTTACACAAGATTGACATCTTGTGGAAGGCTTTGCACAAGTACAAATTCTGTGATAACACTTTGGCACCGTTGCCGGGGAGAATTGAGTCATTCTTCCTACGACATGCCTTTGGTAAGCTTAACTCGAAGCCTTTATTTCTTAAGCTTACTTGGCAACTCCACTAAGGGTAGAATCCCTTTGTTTATCCTCGATTATCCTTGTCTAAAGAGATCATCTGGCGACTCCATTGATATATTTTGAGGTGTCATCCTATTCTCAACTTTGTAAAATTGCATATTCTCAAGTAATGGAATTATGGCATCATGAAATGTTTCCTTCCCTTGCCACAAGATGGAAGGCTTCTAGTTGTTACACAAGATTGACATCTTGTGGAAGGCTTTGCACAAGTATAAATCCTGTGATAACAGAGCTGAAATTGTTAAGTGATTTAACATATATCTAGAAGATAAGAGAGCATATTTACTGCTGTAAGTAAATCTATTGTAAATAAAGTGATTTCAGATTTGGTATATGCATGGAAAAGTGTGCCCGAAGGGCTGAATCTTGTTGGGATATGTTTGGTATCTTTTCTCTTGGGATGCCTAGTGTGTTGGGTTGAAAATTGAAATGAAATGAAATATTGTCTGTTGTTCACTGCTGTAAATTAACATTTCATATCATCCCTAAGACTGAAGTTCAAAGGGATTGGATCTGGGAAACCTCTAATGTGAGGTGAAATTTTTGAATTTGCAATAAAAATAATAATGCAAAAAATCTTACAGCTGCCTACCATATATGTGATCTGATCAAGTACTGGTCTCAAAGTTAAATTCTGAATCCTAGAGAGCCCCTTTATCTATTCAATCACCAGTTTTGAGTCACCAAGCACTTGAAGAGCATCAATAATTTTTTCCAGGCAATTCTAATGACTGCTGCCAAAGAGCGTGATTCATCCCATTAGATCCTCTTTCCAATCCGGTCTTAAAGGTGAATATATGACCATCTGATAAAATCAGAGCACCCCTGCTCCACATGCTCCTGAAATTCCTTGACTAGCTACATCAAAAATTCCCCAGGGCTTAGTTTAGTTTATCTCAAGATTCCCAATTTACCTGGAGGCTTTTGGTTTGGGATCCACTTTTATATCCTATAAATGAATTTTTTTTGCAGAAAACTTGTATAGGGCGGTATGGATGTTCCTTGAAATGGAGCTGCATTTCTAGTCAACTAAATGGCCCAAGATGCAATACATGGGAGAGCCTTATGTCCTGCCACCATAGGATCTTCTAACCACCTCTTAAGACCTTCAACCAGAGTAAGTCCTTCCCATATTCCCTTGCCCTCTGTCAAGCTCCTTACAGCATCCCAGACCTCCTTGATTGACTGTCCGTCCATCAATATGTGTTTGATAGATTCATCACTATTCCTGCACAAGGCATAGAAGCCAAGTCCCTGGCATGTTCTCATTTGAAGGACAACCTAAGTTAATGCCTTATTGGATAGTGCCAGCCTGCAATCTCCTCCACCAATACAAAATAGAAATCTGAAAGATCTCAATGAAATGTTTCAAAATAGCCTTGTCATCTGTAATATTTAACTATAATCAGTTCTAAGATTTAATAGTTGCTAACTAATGGAGGTTCTAACATGCCTATTACAGGAGTGATTTGTTTGCTTAGCTGTTAATTCTGTACTTACATTTCCACAATATACAGCTTAATTGAAGTTCCTTTATTCTGTGTTTTCAGAGGAAAGGTAACCGTGCTTAAGTTCCTTTATTGTTTGTTTGTAGAGAAAAGGTAACTGTCTCTGGAAGCATCTTATAGGGGTACCTATTACTTCATCAGTGTATGTTGACGAGACAATCCAATTCCTCTTGCAGCATGAAAATCAACCAGACACAATATATAGGTATAGTCTCCAACTTTGCTGATTATCTGTCAAAAATGACAGCTCTGTCATGGTATTTTACAAATCTCCATATTATTAATGCTTTACAAGTTTTAGCTACATGTAATCCATGTTGCAATATCCCAGGTTGGTATGTGTTTGCAGTACCTCAGGAACCATTTATATATTGAAGGTTGATTCAGATGCAGCAAACAGGCACAATCTTGTATATTCAGAACGATTCAGCAGTTTGGAAGAAGCACATAATGTGTCAATAAGCAATTCTAACCTTACTCATACTAAAGGCCATACAGAGAATCTTGGTCTTAAATGTTTCCGTACAGATATTATAAACAACTCTGAAGACCAAGAGCCAAATGTTCAGTTCATGTTATGTCATGAATATGCAAAACTGGAACTTCCAGGGGAAATATTTTCATCACCTATAATGGTTGGAGGCCGCATATTCGTTGGTTGTCGTGATGACCATGTTTACTGCATTGACATAGACCATTGAAAACGACAATATCTTATAGCTAGTTGGGCATTGGACATGTGTATGTGTCTAATGACAGTGGTTAAAGCACCAGACACATGTTGCAAGTTCCATCTTTAAATGCTCCCAAGTTGTTGGACGGTACTAAAAACCCTGCAGATTAGAGTTAAATCCCATGCCTGCTTCTGCTACTCTACTACTCAGCTACTTGTGCATACTTAATCTGATGTACTTGGTTTGACATAACTGCTTTAACTGTACCAATTGTTGCCAAGCATTAATTGATTTCAATGTAAAAGGAAATGTTAGCTGGGGTGCCAAGCAGTAATTGATTTCAATGTAAAAAGAAATGTTAGCTGGGCATGGCCTTCGAGTCCCACAGGGTTCATATGTGGGATATTTGAATAGCACTCATACATCCATGGTAGGCTTTTGGCCTTAATTGATATTTATATGACCCTTTAGATACTTGGATAGGGGCACCTTAACAATATTGATCAATGCAAGGACATGCAAGCTTCAAAGTACAAATGTTATCTCTAGACCTCAAAGGGAAAGGCCCATTTAACAAGACAAATTTCCTTGCAAGTGAGCCATTGTACCCTACAAAGTACAAACTATAGGCACTCTAATTCAATTGACTTCTTATCATCTATCAAGATTGCACATCTGAGAGGGAGCAACAGATAAAAACTAGAAAAAGTATTAATATGCCAGCTTCTATTTTCAGAATAAAATGGGAAAGGCCACTGCACAAGATCACACTAAAGACTCCCTATGCTGGCCTTGTTATCCCCGATATCTAGGGATAACTAGGAGATCATGTCTCGAGGCCCACATGGTCCTAGACATGGAGTACCGAGAGCAGGATTGACCTAAGCGTGGCCCTGGAGGGCCCATCTTTCTTCTTTTTCGTCAGATTTGTCCTGTCAGCAGTAGCAGCTTCCATCACCACCGACCTGGGCTTGCATCGGAGAGGATTCTTGCTCCATGAGGTAATTGGTCCGAGGTATCATGGTATGTGTCATGTTTGATCGTTATAACTTTCCTATATATGCATTAGGTTCCTTTCATTTCAGATGACTGCTTGGATCTTACACTAATCCACTTGACCATTGTTGGGGTGATTGACTAGGTGACTTAGCAAGCTTGTATTCATGGGTTTTGGTTAGCCACCAAGGGGGATTTGCAGAGCCATCGTCCGCTCCCACCATTTTTGTCATTTTACATCTTATACCCCGCACATCTATCCCATTCCCCTAGTCCGACCATTAGGA
>ML825769.1:13105-39889 GCA_009831015.1 Picea engelmannii | reverse complement strand
AGGTGAAAAATCTCTGTGTAATGTTTGTGTTTGCCATTGTATCTTTTCTGTTCTTTTCTGAATATCAGTTTGCAGTAGATATTGTACAAGGTTAGAATTTACAGGAATCACACTATACTCTTATGCTACCCTACATGCATCGAAATTTAAATGATTATTGTTATCCTAGCTAATAAGTCAATGGCTATGCGATTTTTTGAGTTATATAGTTGATATGCATTATGGCTAAGTTGGCAATGGTAAGATATGATGTGGGTGGCGCGTTTGACAAGTGATAGATGTTAATTACAATGCATGGTTTAATGAATGGTTAATGGATTAATGGTTGGTGTGTACTGAGAAATTAAATGACTGGAGGGTGGAGACGACGTGAATTTACTGCACATCACCCTTACTTTTTCCACTGGTCGCCACCCTAGTTGGGCTATTGTTCAACTGTGTTTTTTGTGGTTAGGCTCTAACTTTCAAGCAGAAGGAGAACCGCTCAGCCAATTCACGTTTTAAGGTGCTCTTGATTACAGGTATGTCTTTTTTCCATCCATGAAATTGCTCTGGTTATGAAATAGATAGTGGCTCAGTATGTATGGGTTTGTGCTTTCCTTGAGTTGGGAATCTATGTTAATTGGTGATATTTTTCTGGAATGAATCGTTGGTGGTTTTTCATTGCAATGGAGTTTGAATTCACAGTGTTATTGGTCGTCCTAAGTATTAGCAGACATAAATGCTCTTTGTCATCCTTGTTGGTTTTAGTTGGGGGGTTTTGTTTGGTCTAGAGTGGTTGGTTGTCTTCACGCATTCGTTTCCCATACCCAATCTTGGCTTTTATGGGGTTTAATGGGTTTGAAACACCTTGTGTCACTATGAATTATTCATTTGGGTATTGGGTTGTTCATGTTACTAATGGTTGTGCAGCGGGTTATATGGCTTCTTCTCGACTTCGTTTCATCTCAGCATTGTTAGTTGGTTGGCTGGGAGAGCCACAAGGGTTATACCATGTGTGTGCTAAGTATTGTTACAAGGCCAGAATGGAGTCTTGTTTCTCTGTTCATAGCCTCTCCTGTCACGAGATTGTCACCCTATCCACGGAGTTAATTGTGGTATACCATGTGTGGCACTTTTGGTCTCGTAGGTTTTCGACATTAGGAGGAGTCGACTCTAGTCTCCATGTGTTGGTCCACAGAGAAAATCCTTGATTACTCAAGCCCGAGTGTTGATAGAGGAGAACGTTATGGCCTGTCGGGTATATTGTTGGTTGTAATGGATTGGTGGTGTATTGTCGACAGAGTTGATTACTGGTTCACCTCGTTGATTATGCGACAGTGGTGTTGGTTTTGGTATCTAGTCACTGCATTTTTTATTATAATTGAATGGATAAGCTCAGCATGGTTAATTTGATGATTTGTTGAATCTAATACACAATCGTTCTCCTTGTGATTATTGAATTGATAACCCAACATTTTTTTTAATTGGTTAAGTCATAGCATTGCTTTGTGCGTGATGAGTGGATATGTGTGGTGTTCCTCCAACATGTTAAGTCAAGATGTTGATTATTATGACTATGTGTTTCAATTTCCATGGGAGTATTGCAATCATGGTGATTATGGTATGGCTATCCACTGTGTATGCTATGGATATTTTTGGTTGTGCCCTCAGAGATAGTCACAGATTTTTTAAACATGTCTTTGTTGCATTTTGATCATTTATGTTATGAGATCAGGTATACTATTGTTGCCTCGTTGTATTGGATATATAGCTCAGCATTTTGAATGTTTAGAGTCAAAGAAAATTTGACATGTACAATCACAGAAATACACTTGTGTTTTGTCGAATGGTTTTTGTGTATTCTACAGCATAGCGTGAGTTGAAGTGGTGATTGTTGCCTGTGTGTTAAATGGCAAGTCAGGATCTTTGCAAATTTAAATATGGATTATTGTGTTGACTATCTACTATGTATGTTTAATGAATATCATGCATTTTAACCATGATAGGCACGGGTTCTGTAACAGTATAACCTCATTGCAATTTAATTATCAAATGAGTTAAAAGACATAATCAAGCACTACCTTTGAGTTGTATTTGATGATTGAAATAATTCGTGAGTAGTGGTTGTTTTGATGCTGAATAGAGTGCAAATAAGTGAATGTTTATGCATTTGGTAATTGTTTTAAAATATTAAATGGATAATGAGAGGAACAGAGATCCCCTACAGATTGTTGTGGAATGCATATTGTCTTGTTTGATGACGTTGTGTTAAATATTTGATTTCGAACAGTGAGCAAGTTACTGCACAAAGTTGTTTGAATTATACACAGTAGTTGTTTTTTTTTGGGTCACAGTAGTCATTTGGTTGGTGTATTTCCTTTTACATATGGTTTGATTGACTACTTAATGAATTTTATGAACAATACCTGCTCTCTTTCCCCACCATTATTTTTCTTTTCGCTAATTACAACCCCATCGCCTTCCAACATTCATTTTTCACTCCCTCTTCTAAAATTGATTATAGTCAAGGAAAGTTATGTATTGAAGCAGTCAGAATTTACATTTTCTTGGTTGGATCATAGTGATGTTTTCTTTGGTTTGCATTACAATTGATTGTTATTGTCTTTCAGCAGTAAACATGTTATTTTCCCCCTCATTATATAATGTTTCGCTCAATACAAACCCCTCGCATATCCCAAAACCTTGTGTTCATCCCATGCTCATTGACAACAGTTAAACAATTTATATGGATTGGATTGCATGAGTCTGATATGTTGTTGAGCCAAAATCTATTTCATATTTTTAAAGAGTTGTCATATATGGTTGTTAAAAGGACTATTTGTTAATCAATCATGCATGCAGGAATGAGTTTTTTCAGCCGAGGTGGCCATGGCAGAGGCAACCGAGGGAGAGTTAATTGGAACAGAGGCCTAAGAAGGCCAAGATTCTCCATACACTTTGATGTTGACTCACAAGAGTTAGGCCAATTGTTTTAGGTCGTATTTTTCAATTGGATTGGGCAATGAGTGGTCCAACCTAGGCCTGAAAGGCCTCCCTTTCAAGCTCCACAAGCCCCTGGTATTCTTGTTCCCCCTCATGTCTCATTGCAACCCGAGGTTCCCGAAAACGATGGATGGCAAGAGATTGTCCACCCAACAGTCTCCCAACATCGTGGCTGGCCCAATTTGTCCTTACCTGCTCCCTTGCCTGTTAACCAAATTGCCCAAGTTGCACCTATCCACTCACCAGTTCAGTCCTTTCATGCTAGAAAAAAGTTTAAAACCGAGGCCCATCATGCAATTGACAAAGGAAAAGCCATTGCTACCCCTTCCTCGCCCTCCATTGGCTCTAACAAATCCGTGTCTTCCCGGATGCATTTGAGGGACGATTGTTCTCACGTGATTAGCGAGATTAGGCCTAAAGACTCAGCACAGCCAAAGGCAAATTCAGGAAAATCGAAGGGTGAAATCAACAATCAAGGAAAGATTGCATCTCAGAGTGGGAAATATGGCTTTTGAGTTTTTATTTTATCTATTGTTGATGACATTTGACTTCAGAATTTTTTGGACAACATGTTTTATTTTGGATATATGAGTAATGCATTTTYTAAAACAATGTCAAATATAAATGAGATAAATTGTCAAAATGTGCATGTGATGATGGGAGTCACAAGGAGAGATGTTTTTGTTTAATTGACTAGTTATGTTATAATTGTTAAGAGATAAAGCGGAGTCACAAGGGGTCCCACCTACTAGTTATTATTTATTTAAAACCCTTATTATGATTTATTACTTTCCCCCCCTTAACTAAAAAGTTGGTTGAGTTTTTAGTTAACTTAACTAATGAGGTGGTTCAACTACTTCAACCAATTCTAATTTGCTTAAAGGCAAGGGGAAAGTGAGAAACAAGAGGAGGATAGAAGGAGAAACATACTAAGGTTTGCTCTTTGAGTTTATGTTCAGATAATTCAGTTTTCATTCATTCCTTAATTTATCACAAGCCTAATTTTGTTTTTATGATAGCAGGGTCTTATTGTAGACAACAACATTCAGGGTTGAATTACATCATTCAGACACTTGTTTTTCAGAGGTGTTGATCTATCTTTGATAGTCTGTGTAGACTAGTATGTTTGTGAATTAGTTTTCATGACCGAAAAAGGCTATTGTGCAAAGTCGAGTGGGCAGCAATCTATGGCAAGTTGATCCAACTTTTGGAGTTCAATTTTGATTTTCTGTCAGAGGTCCTTTTGTATGTTCCATCGGGGATGTCTAAGTTTGACTTTGGTACGAAATTTCTATATGAGATTTTGTAAAGAGAATGACTCGTTGGTGAATTGGAATGAAATAAAGGATTGCTTTATGTATCATCTATCTTGATTATCATCTTGGTGTTTTACTTCTGTCTTTACACTCGTTTTCAACAACTATCATATTCAGAAAATCATATTAAAAAGAATTTTCCAGCAAGCTTTTATTTGTGAAAAGACTAGCCTAAGAACTCGTAATTGATACTTGTGAGTTATGATTTTATTTTTGATGGCTATAAACCTAGGGTGACATTCTCGCCTATTTTGCTTTAGCCAAGCATAATCTAAAAATGCTTGAGTAAGATCAATTCACATCTTTTGCTCAACAATGTGGACCTCCATGTGGCTGAGCATAGATGGATGTGCCCCTAGTGGCTGAGAACTAGTGGGTGTATGAGATCTCTTGATATATTGTCCAAGATTCAAACTTACCTGTAACCCTATTTGTGATGTAAAGGGTACAGGTAAGTGCACCATAATGTAAATGATAATTAATGTAAAAGATAATTAATATGGTAATTATTAATTATATTTTGAGTTATCGAGGTCGGCCCTATTGTGCCAATAGACACATCATTTGATACGGTAAGTCTTATATAAATAAAGGTGAATCCCCATTGATGAAACACACTTAACATTGTGTCATCTCATGATTCCAGAAGTTGTGGTCTGAAATTATGAGAATTATAGCACCCTCTTGTGTGCTAGGTTTGGTGATGGTGTGGGAGGTATTTCTCTTGAAGAATATAGCAAAGGATTGGTTGGGTTTTATTCCCTTGTTGAGAAGGGTTTCCAATGATAATTATTGTGTTCTTGTGCATGGTTATTCTTCTTGTGATCTTGGTTTGTTGCAGTAGTTATGGTTCAAGTCAAATGTTAAACATAAAATTTAATTAAATGCATGAGCCATAGCTCATTGAAAATTCAACACAGTATTAGAGTAGGTCCTAAAGATGACCATTGAAAAATTGAAGAAAGGTTGCTAAACCTTTATCACTGATATAAGAAAAGAAGGCCCGACTTTTTCTTAATTTTTTGTGGATATTTGATGACCTCGGTCCAGCCATAAAGAGGGACCGGGTGAAGCCTCCAGTTTGTTTTTTTTTTACAGTACTGTGAAAAGGAGAGTAGCCGCAAGGCTATAAATGTGTGGAGGGATAATACCAATGCTTAAAGGGATACCACATGCCAGTTAAAAGAAAAAACAACCTAGGAGAGGCCAGCCACAACCTACAGGAGGTTCGGCCTAGGGAAATAAGGTTGTGAGAGGCCTAGAAAAAGATTGTTGATTCTAAGAGGATACCCCTAATAGTAAGTGAACTGTGGTTGGGTGTTTTTGGAGGTCCGTGAGACAGTCCTGTGGAGGCTGAATACTGCTCGGAAACCTCTAGGAAATTCTAGGTAGTGTTGGGGGTTGTTACAACCACCCTAGAAACAATATAAAGGGATACCATTATGGTTGTAACTTCCAGTACAACAACATTTTTTTGGGGGCAGTTTTGAGGGCCACTTAAGTGCCATTACAGACTCGTGACAGCACAAGGAGACCTGTGGCCAAGTTTAAATTCTGAGTTATATCTCTATAAGGTTGTCTTTTACTTCCTTGTTGGAACATAGTATTTGTTGTGGGGGAGTTTTCCTAGAATAAGATATTTGTTTGTTCTCTTAAAACCTTTATAATATCATATCTGGGATATACTATGTTTTCATGATTGTTATCCAACATAAGGTTGTCACATTGCTCCCTACTATCATTTTTTTATGTCATCTATTGATGCAAGTATTTAATGGTGGTGTTGGTGTATATCCCAGCAAATATAGAAGGACGTTGTTCATGTCTTTCCTATGAGGTTCCATCTACTCTTGAAGTTCTCTCCACAGGAAATTATAATCGCTTGCCTAAGTGCATTGAATATATTGATTACAGACCACATTGAAACCCTTAATTACAGATTTGAAGACAAGTAGTAATAGTTTTGAGTAGCAACATGAGCTACAAGGATAGCTACAACAGTGTGTTTGGAATTTTGTTGAATGTCAACAATGGACATGACCTTGATAATCTAAAATAATCATAGCAAGTTGGATCACCAACAGAAGGGAAAAATTGCTAACATGTGATACTCTCATACTGATTACAACAGTAAAGGTTGATGCAAACTTCGTCAGAGACTTGTGTGGTACAAGTGGCTACAAGGAAAACAAGCGAGGAATGTCATTGATCATCATGACATTGACAAACAAGAAAAACTTCCTTTGATGCACGCTCTCAAGTACACACTTGTATATATATTATTTGTGTCATTGTCATAAGGGTACTTGCAGAAGGAAGGAACCCTTGGTGCAATCATGGACCCAGAGAGGTCTTAGTGCATTCAAAAGAACAACACACTAGAAGTGAAGACTCCAGGTTTGATTGTTTTAAATTAGCATGCCTCTAACCTACATTTCTAAGGTTGTTGCATTACAAGTAGGTGTTGTAGTTGTGACAAAAAATGTTTTGATTCTAGAGATGTACTCATGAATCTCCTCTAGAAGATATTCGTGTCTTGTTTCCTTTCATTTGTTTTCTTGTTCCAGGAAGGTTAACATCAAAGGAAGATGCTTATCCTTCATACTTCAGAGGGAGTCACTTGACTCAGAAGGAGTCAAACTAATTGAGAAAGAGAGACAATACCTTCTTCCTCTTCAGCAGTCTAGAGGGAGATAGCCATTGATACAGTTGATCCAGTTGTTCCAGTTGATATTCCCAGGGACATTCCAGTAGGCCATAAAAGGAACGTCTGGGCTTGACAAACTCTACAAGAGGAAAAAAGGCATGCAACTAATGGAAATGTCGAGAAATACAAAACAAGACTTGTAGTCAAAGGATTCTCACAAGCAGAGGGAGTGAACTATGATGAGACATATTGATCCAATAGCTCGATGCACTTCCATCTGTACTACCATCCATGAGTTGGAAATTGCATTAGATAGATGGATTCTTTATGAGTTTGGGTTTTAGCAAGAGTGTTGTTGATCCAAAACAATACTATTACATTGTTGGTGACGAGAGCCTGATTTTGATGACTTATTCAGAAAGTCATGATTAGATACAAGAAAGCCTCAACTTCTGATTTCAAGATGAAGGATCTGGGTATGATGCACTACTTCTTGGGACAAGAAATATGACAGAGGACCAATGATATTTTTCCTAAGTCAAGAAAAATATACAGTGGGGATATTAAAGAAGTTCAGTATGACATAATGCAAATCCATGTCTACACCGATGGTGATGGATTTGACGAAAAATGAATGATGATGATTCAGACGAGATTGATCCACATGCCTACCGATAGTTGATTGGATCATTGATGTATCTGGTTAACACCAGACCTGATATATGTTATGCATCGAATGTTCTTAGTCAATCCATGAGTCATTCGAGACAGACTCACTAGATAGTAGTAAAGCATGGATTGAGATACATACGAGGGACAGTTGGATATGGCCTGATATATGCCTCTAGTGTGAACTTGAGTTGCAGGGATATGCCAATACAAATTGGGCAAAGAGTACAGTGGACCGAAAGAGCACATTCGGTTGTTGTTTTACCTTGGAGTTTGCCATGGTTTTCTAGTGAAGCAAGAAACAAATATTGGTGGCCTTGAGTACCACAAAAGCAGAGTATATCGCATTGAGTGTTTGAAGTAGTGTGGCTTCGCAAGCTTCTGACAGATTTACTTGATCATGAGATGGATTCTATGATTATAACCAGAGTTGTGTGAAGCTCTTTGAGAACCATGTGTTCCATCGAAATATGTTGAGATAAAATATCATTATATCAGAGACATGATGCAGAGGAAAGCAATATACGTGAAGTACCTTCCTACACATGAACAGATTGCAAATATCTTCACCAAACTGGCTTGGTGGATCATACCTGTCTAGATGAGAGGGAGTGTTGATGACTACAACCAAGATGAAGTTCGAGTACTTCCGTGCAAGATTTGGTCTGATGGAGAATGCCTCCCTAGCTGAGAGGGAGTGTTGATGATTACAACTGTGTGAGACATCCTCTAGGACAAAGACTGAGTAAGTCGGCCTGAGAGAAATCCCATGAGTTGGGTGTGCCAATGAGTTGGGTGTGTGGTTCCTCTCTAAGACGGAGATGGAATGTTGTGTACCCCTATGAGGGGTGAAGGAGCCCATGTGATGGGTTTACTGTTATCCTATGTGCAGAGAGTTGAGATGATACTCTAGATTATTCTCATGTGTAATGCAGTGAGAAAGAAGATCTGTTGAGTTGGACGTGCCTGTGGCTGAGGACAAGTGAACGTGTGGAAAATCCCATGAGTTGGGTAAATCGTTATGAGATAAAGATAAAATGATGTATTAGCCTCCTTTGTGCAGAGATTTGAGATGATGTGATACTCCAGATGATTCTCATGTGTAACGCAGTGAGAAAGAGATCTGATGAGTTGGACGTTCCTGTGGATGAGCACAGGTGAACATGATCCTAGTGGTTGAGCACTAGTGAGTGTGGTTCTCAAGTGAGATGCAGTGAGATAGAGATGTGAACATTCATGTGGTTGAGCACAGATGGATGTGCCCCTAGTGGCTGAGCACTAGTGGGTGTATGAGATCCCTTGCTATATTGTCCAAGAGTCAGACTTACATGTAACCTTATTTGTGATGTAAAGGGTACAGGTTGGCCCCACCATAATGTAAAAGATATTTAATGTAAAAGATAATTAATATGGTAATTATTAATTATATTTTGAGTTATTAAGGTCGACCCTATTGTGCCAATAGACACATCATTTTATATGGTAAGTCTTATATAAATAAAGGTGAATCCCCATTGAGGAAACACACTTAACATTGTGTCATCTCATGATTTCAAAAGTTGTGGTCTGAAATTATGAGAATTACAACACCCTCTTCTGTGCTAGGTTTGGTGATGGTGTGGGAGGTCTTTCTCTTGAAGAATATAGCAAAGGATAGGTTGGGTTGTATTCCCTTGTTGAGAAGGGTTTCCTAGGATACTTCTTGTGTTCTTGTGCATGGTTATTCTTCTTGTGATCTTGGTTTTCTGCAATAGTTATGCTTCAATTTAAAAGTTAAACATAAAATTTAATTAAATGCATGAGCCATAGCTTATTGAAAATTCAACAGTCTGGTCATGAATAAGAGTATCATACAACATCATGTCCAAGGAGCTTGAATCATGTGAGCCATCTCCCCTTCCCTCAATTCCCTAGTTACCTTCATAACCCACATTATCCTTGCATGGATTTTGTATTGGAGCTTTGCCACCTGAACCCGCCACCTTCTTCCCTAACGCATGGTCATATCCTCTACATGACACCCATCTAGAGAATAATAATTTGTAATATAAAATATAATAATAATATAATATAAATTCATAAGTACAATATAATGCTACTAAAATATTGTAACCACATTGAAAAAATATTATAAGCATCTTATATCATAAATTAATACTATAATATAAATATTCTTAACTGCATACGAATCTCTTACTAAAAATTAAAGGAAATTCATAGTATGAATTAATATTACAATACGAAGGTACATGTGATTGAAAGGTCAATTCTTATTATATTAAATAAAAAGTCAATGTTTATTATATTATAATATGATTCAAATATTATACAACTATATTATAATATAGTATAGTTGTTATATAATATTTAATTCATATTATAATATAATAAGTATTGACCTTGTATGTATGAATTTATAAACTAAATATTATATAATAAGTATAGTATTGTAAATTAAAATTTATATTATAATATAATAATAGGAGCAAAATAAATAAATGATTATGGATGTCATATAATAAATAATGAAAATATTAATAATATAAAATATTTAGTATTTAGTATTTCAAAGATATTTATCATATCTCAATAAGATTTCATTAAGATCTTAATTAAAATGAGATGTATATATGGTTAAATATTGTCAAACAAAAACATGACACATAATCATCCTTGATTTTTATATGTTCAACTCAATCATTATTGTTGACTCAATTTTTTGAAATTCTACTGCTTATTGAATTTTCAAGTCAATAAGCATGGTTTTTCTAAAAGACCCATTTTTGGAGCAAATTTTCTCTAATGTGTATCACTTTAAGAGCTCAAGACTAGTGTCATTTTGTTCTCTTAGGTAAATGGAGTCAAGAAACACCATCTATTAGGTAGCCAAGAAGTGATGGAGGTTTGAAACCCTAGGGATAAAGGCTTATAGGCCTAGGATCAAAACTCAAAATACAAACACTAAGTTTTATGGCCTTATAAACCCTAGGTGTCATCTCCTTCTAGGACATCTAATTTCAATATTTAAGTGAACTAAGTCAAAGCCTAAGGTTTATGGCCTTATAAACCTTGGATCTTGAATTAGTCAAGACAAAGCCCTAGGGGGGTAAATACTTTTAATCCCTAGAGCTAGGTCTTAAATGCTTCAACAAACAAGATGAATGAAAATAGGGAGGCGGTAAAGACTTTTAATCCCTCCTGGGGTTTCTAGAAAAAAGAACCTAGCATACAAGGTAACATGCAACACTTTAACAATATAGATAATTCACCAAAATACACCATGAACAAACATTTAAACCTGAACAAGAACACTTACTTATCCAATTCGCTATGCATGAGGAAACCATAGCTCAAAGATCATCCACCAAAATAAGACAAAGCATCCACAAGACTATCCTTCCAAAGGTGTGCACAAGTACTCCATAGAAAAAGAGAAGATAAGAGAGCAATAGAAGTGATCTCACAAGTGATGAGTTTTTGATACAATGGAGAGCTAGCCTCTTTATATGAGGAAACCCTAGCACATATGTCCACAATAATCCCTAAAACAATAATAAATCCACGATACCAGTGAGATATGTCTAGGTCGACCCCTTGAATAGCCTCAAACAATATAAAACCATACTAATACACCAAAATTTACCCTCCAAGGTCACACGTGTGGGTGATGTCATTCTCCAAGAAGGTGTAGGAGGCCTCCAAAGGCCACGTCTCATCGTCAAGTGGTGCAACAAAGGTGGAAGGTGTGTCTCCTCATCAAGGGTCATGTCATATCACCAAGGACCCAAGACATCAAAATGGTGCCCCAATAACAAGCAAGCCCCATCATCATCAAGCAAACCTTAGCACATGGCGTCATCATCAAGGAGATCAATGTCTAGGGTGAAAAATCCAATGTCCAAGGTGGAAAGGGTTCTCATCAACTATCTTAGGTGTGCCCAATCATCATCAAGTGCAACATCCTCAAACCAAGTTCTATCATGTTATGGGCACACTATCCAAATGTGTGGGCTTCCTGCTCATATGTCAACCAATATGACCATATCTGCAAAAAGAGGGCTATTATATCCATTGTCCAAGGTCCAGGATATGTGAGAGGGTAAGTCATAGAATTAAGTAAGCCCAACAATCACAAGGTTCAAAAGTCCTCAAAATCATACAAAGTAGGCCACCACTTAATACAGAAGCCACATCAGAAATTCACATTAGGTATCCCCTTCAAAGTTCACATTAGCTCAAGACTTAATGCAATTTGGGAAGTTTGGGTATGGGAGGGCTATCAAAATATCTTATTAGGTGTGTCAGTACCCAGATAGAGGAATATTTCTCGAGAAACCCATCTAAGTGTAAGTATGGTGGATAAAAACGTGTTGGGTTGACTTCATGGTGATGGTGTCATTAACATGCAAGGCACCATAGTTGGTCCATTTTCATGAGTGCCTTTGTAGAGGGAGTGTTTGTCTCTTGAGATACCCTTTCCTCGATACTTTTTACATTTCAAACCCCTTATCTTGTCTTTTGATATTCTTTTATTGTATTGCAAGTCCCTTTTTCAAGTTTCAAGCACTTATTCTCTCTTTCATTTTTTACCAAGATAAAGTCCTTATGATTATGCATTTAGTGCATTAGGATGAGGGGCGATTACCATTAGAGGGGGTAGACCTCAAGTTGACCTTAGGATTTTGAGTTGGTCATTCATTGTCCCGTTAATCTTATTTTTTATAGCATTCTTTATTTCTCATAATTTTTTCTAACAATTGCATCAGCCTCAACATTCTAGTCCTTCTTCTTATAGAAGAATGAACCATGGGACCTTTCGGTGTACATGTAAAAACCATATCGAAGTTTATGTTGATATTATGGTAGTTGTTGGAGGTATTAACCTCCATATGTAACCTTTGACTAGAATAGAATATATTGGAAGAAAGAGAAACCCTAAACAAATGTGTGAAAACCCTAGAAGACATGTCGTCTCAGCAGAATATATAATATTAAAATATTATCCTCCAGGAAGACAAGTCGGCCTAGATAGGTGACAGATCCACTATAAATATAGGATGTCTTGGTTCATTTGTTCACTCACTCACACACTCTCAGTCACCCAGAAACAGTGCGCAAGTTTGGAGGAGGAGAAGCAACAGCTGCAGTTGTACGGTTTTCTCTTATTTAGTCTTTCTGGTACTTTCTCTTGTGTGCCACCCTTAGAGAAGGTGCACTCTCTTGGTTATTTGTTGGTTATGGTGTGGCTTTCTAGAATCATTCTTTTTGTCAAATGTTAAGGTGCTTGGGGGTGGCTTTATGCCTATGGTTGGGTGGAAATGGTGTAGTATTGTCTATGGTTAAACGAGCACATCAACATTATTCTAACAGGTTAAGGGACCACGCTACATTTAAAACATTCTAACCACTGGAAGGTAGATCGAGAGTTCCTTGTCAAGCTCGTTGTAGCACCATTTGCAACTGCAACTAGGGTTTCTAATTTTGCAGTTGCAGCAAACCCTAAACCTAATTTCTTGGGCACTTCCAGTGAAGCATTGGACCTAATTTTTTGGTATTCTAGTGCACCCTAGCCTAGCGCACCATCTGGTGCCCTCAACCAGCAAAAACGTCAAGTTTTAGTTTTTGGGTCAAAGTCAAAGGTTCACTAGTCAAAGTCAAAGTCAAAGGTTGAATTTTGGTCAAAATTGATTTTTGTGGTCAAAGGTGAAATTTCAAGGTTTCTAGCTTGTTCTAATCATTGAACCTTTTGATTCAATTTCTAACCTCTTCTTTTCAAGATGGTGTTTGGTTTCAAATTAGAAGACAAGTTGAACGATACTACAAATTTCAAAGGTATGCACTTGTACATTATTTTTAAGTTATATCATCTAGAAAAGCATGAGTTTGTTTGCAAGGGATGTATAAGAGACCTTGTCCAAGAAATGAAGACTCCGGGTTTGATTATTTAAAATTGATATGTCTCTAGTTGTTATGGAATTATTATGATCTTATGTTGCATCTTGATCTATTGAAGTTATGATCATTATACTAACCCGTTTAATACTAGAGATACACTTGTTGATCTCCTCTCTAGGAGATATTCTTGTTCATATGTAAATGATTATTGTTTACAAGATGAAGTTTATCTCCTTTAGAAGATGTTCTTGGTTACCGAACTATACTCTAGGCACGATATCTTCCATAAAGGATACCATGGAGATTTTGTTGTTCTTGTTTCTTGTTCTGAACAGGTCATAAGATATAAATTTGAGAGGGAGTCAGACTTAGAGGGATTAAGTGATCAAGAATAAGCCAGCGTATTTTTGTGACATTTTGCAAAATGAAAAGGGGCATGCATCAGACAGAAGTGTGGTCTGAGGATTCTCTCAGATAGAGAGAGTTGATTTCAGATTTTGAGATGAAGGATCTTGACCAGATATATTGGGATTAGAAGCGTGGTTGGCACCATATGAGATCTTCAGTGAGGAGACTGAAGAGGTTAATCATGATGGACATGAAGTCCATGGCCCCACCTATGATGACACATATGAGGAAGTTGTCTGATGGGATAGGCATTTTCTTTGCAGAGAGAACCTTGTGCTAGTATATGGTTGAGCCATGCCCGTATTATTGGGTTAAAGCACAGCATGCAGGTACCTATTTTGTGGTACAAATAGATAGTATTGATCTCTGATGATGAAGTATGGTTGTCAGGATATACAGTTTTGGGATTAGAAGTGCAAAAGACAGATCTAGCACCTGGGGTGCTACTTCAACTTGGGATTGAGCAAGATTTCCAAACAAAAAGGGAATCATATATCTATAGCACTCAGTCGTATATCATAGCCAGTGACAAAAGATATTAATAAGGGTGGATTTTTGAAGGATCTTGCAGTACTTCATCAGAGACATGGTGTAGGAAGGAGCAGCGAGGCTCTATCACTTATCCACAGATGAGAAGATAGCTGACATTTGCAATAAGCCTCTGTTTGGGACAAGCTTGTCAGGAATGAAAATGTTTCCCTGGGGGAGGATTGATGATTGTAGCATTGTGTCAATATTCCAAGATTGATCAAATGGAATTGATCACGTCGAAATAGGCCCAGATGTAATCTTCGACAGACTGAATATTTGAGTTGCTACTAGATCTCTTATGTGTGAATTGCATCGAGCCTTGAAAATCTCACGAGTAGGTAAGTAACCCTAATAAGCATCGGGTTGACTCTATCTCCACAGGAACTGGGTTGCATACCAGGGGAGATAGGGAACATCTACATCGAGAGTAGATGTGCCCCAATGTAGTCTTCGATGAACTAAAGACTCAAGGTGCTTGAGGTGCAATTCCACATGTCTGATAGCATCGAGTTGAATGCATTAACGGAGTGATCCTATGATAGGATCACCATGAGGTGTTTGTGGCTTCGATGTGGTCATAATTATTTTCATGGGACAAGAATGACCTGAGGTGATAGACACATGTGTCTAATAAAATCGAGCTAAATACATTCACAGAGTGATCCTATGAGAAGATCAACTATGAGGTGAATGTGGCTCCTATGAGCTCATGATTCTTGTCATGGGACAAGAATGACCCGAGGTGCTAGACACATGGTGGTGGAGATGGATCATCAATATAGCTAAATGAATCTCATGGATATTGTGATATTGTCTACGACAAAAGAATACCAAGAACAAGTATGACAATATATATTTTATGATTTCTACCAGATGATGTTGATAGTAATGATGATACTTATGATGATACTCACGGCATGGGTGTAGCCATGGGTGAGCATGTCATGCGGGTGTAGCCCCTGACGATGATGGTGACACACACTATGAGGTGTAGCTCTAGTATTCTCTATCAGGTTGTGGCCCCTAGACGATATTGACAGGTCCACATGGGTGTATCCATGTGTGACATGATGATGCTACATGTAGAATGGTCTACAAGACTATATGAGTCTTTCCCATACCATGTGAATATGAATGGATGTGTTTGAGAACATTAATACCTCCCTAGCTAAGAGGGATTGTTGATATTATGGTAGTTGTGGGAGGTATTAACCTCCATATGTAACCTTTGACTAGAATAGAATATTCTGGAAGCAAGAGAAACCCTAAACAGATGTGTGAAACCCTAGAAGACATGTTGGCTCAGTAGAATATATAATATTAAGATATTATTCTCCAGGAAGAAAAGTCATCCCAGAAAGGTGACAGAACCACTATAAATATAGGACGTCTTGGCTCATTTGTTCACTCACTCACACATTCTCAGTCACCCATAAACAATGCACAAGTTTGGAGGAGGAGGAGCAACAACTGCAGTTGTACGATTTTCTCTTGTTTAGTCTTTCTGGTACTATCTCTTTTGTGCTACCCTTGGAGAAGGTGCGCTCTCTTGGTTATATGTTGGTTATGGTGTGGCTTCCTGGATTCATTATTTCTATAAAAGGTTAAGGTGCTCGGGGGTGGCTTTATGCCTATGGTTGTGTGACAATGGTGTAGCATTTTCTATGGTTAAATGAGCACATCAACATTATTCTAATAGTTTAGTACACTACGGAAGGCTCCGGGATGGAAAATGTTAGGTATGGGTGGGAAAAATATGTTACCCTTATCAAGTCCTCCCAGTAGTTCCCATGTTCCCCAAGAGTGACAACATGGGACTAGAACACTAATGATGGCCACCAAGGTGAATCAAGGAAAAAAGAATAATTTCCTGAGCTTATTATCCATTTTCCAATTTCAACCCATGATCCTCATACACATGCCAAATGAACTAAATATGACACTTTACATGAAACAAGGACTAATGTACCTCATAATGTGTTGGACCACCCTCTTCCAATAAGCCATGTTGATTGGGTGTGATGAGTTGTGTTGATGAGGAGTGGGGCATATGAAAGGTCGATGGGTTGTTTTCTATGATAATATTGATCATCATCGTCGAGATCATTTTCTTCATTGCGGGCCATGAGACATGATATCCTCTAGTTACCCCTAGGTGAGAGGGGGTAATAGGACCAAATGAGAGTGTTATCCCACCAACCTAGGATTGAGAGGAATCATCACACTCCTTGTGTAGGTAGAATTAATAGGGTATGTACACTCTAGGAAGTTGAAACCTACATGCATTTTTGTTTTTTATTTCCCCGTCTACTACGAGATTCAATGGAGATGTTACTGCTTCTTTGGGGATGTCGGATGGAGCCTGTGTATTTTCATTTCCCTAGCTAAAGATGTTTTGGCATTCCTTTGGGAGATGGAAATTCTCTAATTCTAGACTCTACAAGGAACCTCTAGTCCAAGCCACTTGATTATCTCCTCCTTAAGTCATTTATTTGATAGTAGTGCTATAAAATTTTCATGATTCTTCAATAGATGTATGATTAGGACAATTGGGAGATACACTACTTCCCTCACTACTTTAATCCCAACAACACCCTAAAATCCAACCATCAACATAGGGTGATCGCTCCCACATAGGCTAGATCCAAGCCTTCTCACCAAACTCATTATACCAATTGCATCCATTCCAGCAACGATTCATTGACCTAGACAATTAGGAGAGCATGGAGGGAGGCACACAATAATCTGTCACCCCCAAGGATAGTTTCACTCACTCCCCATTCTCTATATGGAATTATTCAACAATCCTCGTGTTCTTCAAATATATCAACGAACCAAATTTTCACATCACATTGTACCAAACTGGTACACTTGCTCAGTTGCAACTCAATTTGCACAATCATGTCCTATCTCTATGTGATTTTTGTAAAGAACTATATGTCTCACTACCTGAGAGTATGTCCTCTACTCTCTCTACAATTGTTCCTTGTGGAACCGAGACTCTACACCTACAGCTGCTCTTTCTGAAGCTGAGAATGACTGCTCCATTCTCACTGTAGTTGTTGAACTCTGAGAGTATCTCCTCTATTCTATCACAAAAAAAACTTCATCTGAAACTGAGAGTGGGTCAATAACTGACACTGAGGGTGGCTTATCCTCTTTCTCTGGAGGTAACTCAATCTTCTATTGTAGTCATGTCTCCATGGCCTGACTCATGTAATGCACCAACTGGCACTAGAGATAACTCAATATCAAATACAGGGTTTTCCATACCTACTCCCTCTTAATCTCATACTGTGTCGACTTATTTTAATGAATCATGTTTGTTCTATATATACTTTTTCTTATTACTGGAGAAAGTTTCTCTTCATAGTATTCTCCCTATTGCTGGGAGAATCCTCTGGACACAAATCAGGCTTTGTACATCTCTATGAATGGGCCTGGGGAGACTGATCCTCCTTACTGGATCATGAGGGCTAGCTCCCTCTGAAACCTAACTCCTTCTGAGTTGGTACTTGGTGGAGCCACCTGCCTCACCACTAGTGGAGCCATATGCTCCTCATGATATGGCTTGCTAATGCTATATGGATTTTCATCCTGCAAAGTTTCATTGGACCATACTGGTCTCTTTCCGGTTACTACAGTGACTATGGGTATGCCATTTTGGCTCTAATAACTCTTCTTGATGATCTGAAGGGTGATCAACTACACTTGAGGGATTTGTTTTGTCATCTTTGGAGCCTTCTGCTCCTCATGATCTGTCTCCATATGAGATGTTATGTATCTAGCAAAAGTAGCTTCTTATTCTTCTTATTTGGTACATGGATGTATACGGTCATGTATACAACTTGGATAGTCTGCTCCATGTATCGTCTAATATGTTTCCTCCTGCAACCGTCACTATATCTCCCTCGGGGTTATCACCTGTGACATGCCCGGAACAAGAACAACAAGGGAGAAACAATAGACAAGAATAATACTCTTTATAATAATAATAAAAAAAATAGCGAGAACAATCGTCACAGTAGCTCCTTCAGAGATATCACTTGTGACCTGCCTGAAACAAGGGTCAAAAGTAAGAAATACAATAATAATAAATGAGAGAAACACTCTTCTAGTGTTGTGATCAATCATTCCTCCATGGTAACCTAGAAACAAAACAAGAAGTTTCTTCTAGAGGAGATGTTAGTCATATATATTAAATGATTACCATAAGTATTTATGTCAATAGTTCTCACATGCTACCAAGTATTCAATACTAAAAAATTTCAAAGATTGTTATCACAACTATAGTGTTTACTTATAATGTGGCAGTTATCAAACTTGATATGTGAAAATTTAAATCTTATCAACTTAATCAATCGAACCTGGAACCTGGAGTATTGTCCTCAAGAATGAGTGTTTTTTCTTTTCTTTCGAGTCTCCTCCACTCAAGATGACAAGTATTCTCTTCAACCTATCCTCTGTACTAAGATAATATGCTTTCTTGACAACAATCTTAGTTAGAGAATAAACTCTATAATCTCAACCTTAAATAGTTTGACTTTAATTTTGACCAATGGTTAGTATGATAGTCATAACTTCAACAGATCAAAATACAACCTAGATGTTCATAACATCATAATAATTCTATAACAAATAGAGGCATATAAAAATAATCAAACCTGGGGTGCATTGTTCCTATGAATGTGTTAGATCTGAGATCCTTCTGGATCTACGATTGTTGTTTGGACAAAATATCAATTCTCCTGCAAATACCCTTAATATAATGATCCAGTTTAAATATATGTAAGTACATACCTCCCATAGTATCGACAGGTAATGGCAACATCCGACAGTAGCGGAAATCAATAACGAACCTTTAAACCTTCAAATATGATTCAACTTGTAATTTAAAGGTAGTTGGATATTTGTTAGGGTAAGGCGCACTAGGATAATAAAAAATCAGTCCCAACACTTCACAAAAAATTTCACTGCAATTGGTACTACAACTGGTGTTGGCACTGCAACTGGTGTTGCAACTGGCAGGCACAAAGGAACTAGCACTGCAACTGCAACTGATACTGTAACTGCAATTTATACTGCAACTGCAACTGATACTGCAACTGCAACTGCAAACTTAGGGTTTTATGAGAAAACCCTAATTTATTAAACTTTCAAATTCTAATCCAGGGACTAGATGTTCCCTCCTAGGGAGAGTTTCTATATGGTATTACTTTTCCCAACGTCCTCCAGCAAGGTGGATGCTGTCACCTTTTAGGGTTTATGCATAAACCCTAGTATGCAAAAACCCTAATTTATGAATTGTCCAAAATTGAAAATTGTTCTAGGGAAAAGGTGCATTAGGGTTAGGAGAGTCTTCCTATGCCCTTAGCTTCTTCAGTGAGTTCTTTTATGCTATGAAAATTTCTTCTTTCAGGCCCACTCTGATACCATGTTGATTTTTATGTCTTAAGCAATTAATTAGATTAGTGTTATTTTACTTATAAACCATTAGCAAAATGATTGCATATAAAGGATCACTGAAAGAATAACATTCACAACATAAAAAAGATTTACCCTAGGAAAACCCCTTAAGGGGAAAAATACAAAAAGCTTCCTCAATATAGATTCACCAACCAAGAACAATGTGTCTCTCTCCAAGAGAGAACTAACAAAGCAAAAGATCCTCCTCTAACCCTTGACTAGGGAAGAGTAGCGCACCACTTAACCAAGATATACCCAAGAGATAAATCAAAAACTTCCACAATGTCACCTTCTAGCTACAGTAGCATCTCCCTCTGATACTTGCACACTTCCTCTTCTCAGTTGCAGAGCTAGTGTGTGTGTGTTCAAATGAGGCACTGGCCTCCTTTATAAATAGTAGTCTAGCCAGCCTAAAATTAGGTTTGGGTCGACCTATCACTTTATCCTTTTATTTTTCATTTTACTTGTCAAGGCACAATAGGGTCGTCTTAACAAATATAGTATAATAATATTCTTTAGGTTTTTGTCTTGGTCAAATAAAATAAGGATATCTTCTGAAGCTACTTAAACTTAAACATTCCATAGGTAGCGCTCACTCTTCAGGTGAACCAGAAACCAGAATTAGCGAAATTGTTGCAATTGCAGCTGCAACTACCTAGTGCACAATGTAGAAGGAGAACTGTGTGACTGTACAAATGAACTGACCCAGACTTGTATTTATACTAATCTGGGTGCCTGTCTGTGACCGACTTCTTATTTTGGGTCTTCAAATTTACTTTATTATTTATGTGGGATGACTTCTCTTCCTAGAAATTATATTACCACTTTATTATTATTTCATGTTGGTCGACTTCTCTTTTGTGGTCTTCTATTTCACTTTATTATTTTCCTGGGTGTTCTTAAAACTATTCAATTGTCTTCCTTTGAATTCTTGGAATCTTCTTCTTCTCTAAGAAAAGTTTTCCAGGAGGGAATACCTCCAGCCGCTACCAAAACATCAACATGATAGTACGGAGATTTGGTATAGAAACTCCAACCATTAACCCTTTATGCATTTCTTCCAATTGAGTTGACCAAAGGAGCTATTCAATGAATTTGCGTGTGCTATCAGAGTGACTTAAGGTTTGAACAAACTTATCTTTAGGGACATTCAGTTGATCCTTCAATTCATGTGATTCATTAGGCCAATGATCACAATCGACTGCATAAAACGAATTTCATAATTTTCTTTCATGAGTAGGAAACATATCACCATTGTCATCAATTTTTCCATTAGTTTTTTCCCTGCAATCCTCAAGAAAAAATGATGGGACAACATTATGAACTAACATATTGTCCTCACAAGACTTCATCTCCTCCTCACATGGATTATCAATAACAATCTTGACATCACCAATATAGATACTTGTGCATATTTCACTTGTGGATGTACTAAATGATTCTTTTTCATGGAAATCCATTGTATCATTCTGCTCCCTTTTAATCTTGTCATGTGCACTCACTCCACTAGTGTCATCTGAACCTAAAACCCAGATTGATGTGTCTACATCTTCTATACTCATTCCTACAATCAATGGATGCATACACCTACTTGTTGGTTGGTCCACAAGGTATATGCTCAAATATCTCATCTATAGTTATGGCTTGATCCTTCAATGGGATCTCCAATATAGGTGGCTCATGATCCCCATGATGAAAACTATGTGTATAATCAAAATTTCTGAGTCATACCTCTCTTCAAGTCATGCAAATATGAATGTTCCTCATGCTTGATCATCACAAGAGGCTCTTCCCTCAAATCATGAGTACCACTAACATCCTCATGTGTTATGGCTGCCATAAATGAGTGAGTTTTTGTTAGGGTTGATGAAGAATGTGCCAAGCTCAACTCTCTTGGCCTATTCATGTACTTGATGGTACAAAAATCCTATAAAGACATAGCTGCATGAAATTCCTTGCCAAGAGTCTAATACTCCCTCTAACAATATGTAAACCCTTCATCTTGTCCTTGTTATCCTTGATTTCTATCTTGTTGTACTTCCAAGAATTGAGGTAAGAGAGGTCTAGGAGTCACTCTACCAGTTGTTCAAATGTTATTTTGTGTAGGGGTATGAGTGTTTCTCCCTTCTACATGGTTCCCATTGTTACTATTGCTAGCATTTTCCCCTCCCGAACCATTATTGTCTTCATTGTTTTGATTCTCTTGGTTATTTGTTACAAGTTGGGTGAGAATTTGAACCAACTGTTGTTGCCCCCTTGCAAGGTCATTCAAAATGTTTAGAGTGCTACCCTCAGGCGGTTCATTCATATCCCACATGTCTTCCTCTTCTTCTGACTCTGAATGAAATATGTTACCAACCCCTCTCTACTGTCTAAATGTGATATATTCTTTGTCCTCTGGAAACATTAAAATAGCATGCAACTCATAGGATGGTAGGAATACAAACTCTGATACCACTATAAGATCCTCTCTTAGTTTCTTGTAGTTTTTTGTTTTTAATAAAATTCCAGATCTCTTCTTTAAAGAAATTTCACAACAATCCCACAATAATTTGGCACACAGATGGGGTTTTATTGCACTTAAATATAAAAAGGTAGAAAATACATTTAATATAGATTATTACAATTTCATTCAATTGTCATAACAGAAGATAAAACTAAAAAAAATCAATCTAACTTATGATTTATTTATGACTTGTAATAGATCACCCTTGGAAAACAATATATGAGTTGAAGCTACCCCCTTCTAGACTCCACAATTCATCAATTACTAGCACGATTTTTAATGAGAGAGTAGGGGGGAGAGATAGCATCTCTATTCCTACTGAGGCAGCCCTCCCTTGACACCCACAACTTGTAAATTGATGGTGCAACCCTCCTAGTATCCTCGCAGCCTACTAACATATAATGCAACCCTCCTGGATTCCTCACGATCTAATATAATGGTACGCCCATCCTTCCTAAATGCCATGAACTGTAGACAAGAGAAATGGCCCCTTTAAATATGCCACAGTTGTTGAAAATGGTGCAATCCCATTTCTTGTCTTCCCCACAAACTGATGAATAAGATACTGCCCCTTCTAAGAGCCCACATGTTGCACAAAAATTATTCATCCTCCTTCAAGATGCCACAAGTTTAAAATATGATACGACCTTCTTAAAATACCCACAAACTGTTGCACATACCCACGACCTTGACAAATTGATGCATAATTTTTGTTCTACAATGAATCCAATGAGAGATTTGTGTGATCTCTCCTTCTAAATCATCTTGTTGATGATTACAGTTGTGTGAGACATTCTCCAGTACACAGACTGATTGAGTTGACCTAAGAGAGAACCCATGAGATGGGTGTGTGGTTCCTATCTGAGACAGAACTGGAACGTATCGATGGCCTCCTCCTTACAAAGAGTTCAGAAGAACTCCAGATGATTTTCATGTGTAACGCAGTGAGAAAAGAGATCTGTTGAGTTGGGTGTGCCTATGGTTGAGCACAAGGTGAACGTGTGAATTCCCATAGAGTTGGGTGCATCGTCATGAAACAAAGATGAAGATGATGTATTAGCCTCCTTTAAGCAGAGAGTTGAGATGATGAACTCTAGATGACTCTCCTATGTAATGCAGTGGGAAAGAAGATCTTTTGAGTGGACGTTCCAGTGGACAAGCATAGGTGAACGTGATCCTAGTGGTTGAGCACTAGTGAGTGTGGTTCTCCTGTGAGACGTAGTGAGATAGAGATATGGACATCCTTATGGATGTGCCCCTAGTGGTTGAGAACTAGTGGGTGTATGAGATCCCTTTCTATATTGTTCAAGAGTCAGACCTGCTTGTAACCCTAATTGTAATGTAGAGGGTACAGGTCGACCCCACCTTAATGTAATTGATAATTAATGTAAAAGATAATTAATCTGGTTAATATTAATTATATTATGAGATAAAGAGGTCGGCCATGTTGTGCCAATAGACACTTTTATTGATAGGTTAAGTCTAATATAAGTAAAGGTAAATTCCCCATTGAGGAATCATATCACAAGTGTGAGTTTGAAAATTTCAGCAAACACTTGTTCTTGGGAAAAGTGTGCACCTCTCTTGGGCGTTAGTCTTCTAGGGATTGTGAGCACCCTTTTTTGTGCTAGGTTTTCTTGGTGGTGGAGGTCTTTCTCTTGAAGAATATAACAAAGGATTGGTTGGGTTTTCTTCCCTTGTTGAGAAGGATTTCCCAGGATACTTCTTGTGTATTTGTGCATGGTGTTTCTTCTTGTGATCTTGGTTGCTGCAACAAAATTGTTTATGGTTTAAGTAAAATGATAAAATGGAATGAACTTCATGCTTAAGCCTTGCTTATTGAAAAAACAACACATCTAGGGTGGATCAGTTTCACCATCAAAACCAATTGCTCAAGAATTTCAAGCCCCAAAGCCACAAAAAAGCTACGAGAGCTCTCCAAATCCAATTTTGAGAAAATAATCATCAATAATGAGAGAATGAGCTTCAATTTCACTTTATATACCCTTTTGTCTTTTCCGCTCAATAATTAACTATAAAGTGACTTATAAAGTCTTTCTTTAATATTTCCCTCAAAGTCACTTTATTAATTTATTAAACCTTTTAACTCCAAAAAAATATTTATTTTATTTTAAACATTTTCGGGCACTGGAAGTCACTTTTCAACATTCCAACATTTAAATTTTTTCATCCTATTTCCAACGAGCTATAACACTAAGGTGCCCTCCTTAGATAGTTAAATTAAAATAATAACCTTAGTGAAATTAATTAAATAATGTTCAATATTACTCCCAAATTGTGAGAATGGTCGGAATGCATCGGAAGTGAAAATTGACTGTGTAGGAGTGATTCCAGTGATGAAAGATGATAAACAAACCTAGCTGGGTGACTTACTAAAAATAGACACTCCCTCCCAAAATCTTGGAGCCCAAACCGGAAGCCGAAAATAACATCTGAAAGCATCATATAACTCCTCTAAACCATATGAGATCACTGGTAACATCAAATTACTCCTTTGATCAAGATGAGACAAACTCATAAATTTATCTCCAATTGCAGAGCAAGAGAACCCGAAAATGGGGATAACCTACATTATATGATATGTTTTAATATTTCCTTAATAAATTTATCGAGGATAGTTATTCCATTATTTTTTCTTTATTTCTTGTTGTTAGGGATTGAACCCTGGTATTTTACATGGTAACACCTTGTTTCAACCAACATATTATAATTTGACAATTAATATTTTTTTCTAATTCATTCCAAAATATTAACTAGATTTTTACAATTTACTTATTTTATTGTAAATCTAATTCATTAAACATTAAAAACTTAGAGTTTTTTTTTTTTCACTAGCACAAAAAAGTGATCTTTAGTTCACTTTTGAATTAGTAGCTAATTCTTCAACATAATAGATTTATTTTCTTTCCGATCAAAAATTCTCTCCAATTACTATATGGTTATCAACAAAATCATTGATCTTTTTTTATATTGCAAATTACATTCTCTTATTTTTTTCATCTTAGCTTTTATCTAATGGCACTACAAAATTTTGAGAGTTTTATCACCAAAGGGGTCAAAATATAACTATCCAAGGATGGGTTGTCCAAATAGTCAATTTGTGGGCATTATTGCAACCATAATGATCACTAGAGTAACGTTGTGGGTAGAACTTAAAAGTTGGATATTATTACATACCAATTAATTGGATATTATTACATGCCAATTAATTTCCTAATTAGCATCTTTAATAATTGAATTTAATTTCCTAATTAGCATCTTTAATAATTGAATTTAGAGGAAAGAATACAATGAGAGAAAAACAGATAAAAATTTAAAATTAATATAATGTTATTGACATCTCTTTTTAGAATTTTTATGATAGATTTTTTTAATATTTAATATTTATATAATATTAAAATATTTAACAAAGATAAATTAACATGTGAAAAAAAATTCAGTTGTATTTCTCTCAAAATATCATAAAATGATGTAACAATATTATCAATTAAATCAAGCAAAATATTGTTACAATAAGAAATTCTTCAAATAAAATTCATTAGAATGACACAATGTACCCGATGCTTTTGATTTTAAAGAGAGGATACAAATTTAACTACATACACTTTTATAGCTAGAAAATCCCTGCATTTTTATCTTATTCAATTTCACATAATGTCTCCTTAGAAACATATGAGATTCTATACAAAAACCATGTAGAGTGCTTCTTTTTTGGGGGGGGGCTGCGGGGTAGTTAGAGTATGTTTATAATCAGTTATTGAAAAATGATGCTACCAACATCACCATTTTTTTCAATGGATAAATGGAAATCATAGCATCACCACTTTGCTTTAAGGCATATATTTTTTCAAAAACCACAGTGTCTATCTAGAAACACTCTTTTGTTTTTTTCAAAGTTTTTTTTTAGAGGCGATGTAGTAGCTCCACCTTTTTTCTTCTACTATTTTTTGTGTGTGATATTGATATCACCATTTTTAGTAGTGGTTAAATTTTAGATTTTTATTTTCTTTTGAGGGATTAGAAATCGTTAAACTTATTTAATTTTATTAAATTATACAAAATTTACGAGAAATTTTACCTTAATTTTACAGAATCTAATAAGAATTTTTCTTAACTTTTACGAAAGTTTGATAATTAAAATTTATTTTACTAACAAACTACAAAAAAACTTCCATTTTTTCAATGTGAGGTAGTTGTTTCCTGTTATTTTATATGCTACAATCTTAGAATCATGCAATTCAAGAAAAAGATATGAGAAATTGCTCAAAATTTTGAAAGAAAAAACGTGAAATTTTATGATTCTTTTACAAATTTGTGACCTTTTAACAAATTGAAGGTAT
>ML825768.1:62167-78377 GCA_009831015.1 Picea engelmannii | reverse complement strand
TAGTTGACCCCTTGCCCAATCTTTAGGCACTAGTCTTAGTTGCCCTAGGAAAAGGCTTGACTTACATACTAACCCTTGCATCTTGCATTGGCTGCTTGTGCATCTTAGGATTAGAATCCCCCAAACCTTGTAAATAATTAAAATTAACTCCTAGAACTTAACTTTAACACATCTAGTAACTAAGGTCTACCCCCTTTGGCTTCCCTAGGAGTAAGCCTAGACGGAAGAGGTTCCGGTCAAAGTGACAGCATGGGCTGTGAACCTAGGCATTGTGCCTCCAAGAACACACTAAGTGAGTCAGACTTAGCTCACGTTTGCAAGTGTGTATAAGGACGGCAACAGGCCCAACATCACCCTAAAAGGTCATGACATCACCCTTAAGAGGGTCTTTAAATACAAATTGATTTTATTTTGTCCAGAATTTAATTTTTGTAAGAAACTAGCCAGATCGGCCTGGTTTTTTGACCTAAAACTTAACTAAGGTCAAGTTTTTGTATAAATAAACAAAAAGTGACTTTCATTTTCAACACAACTTGTCATTGGACAAGGGGAGGTCTGAAATTTCGCCCTAGTTGGGTGTACTTGGCTGAAATAGTGAGGCGCTACTCTTCTTGGAGGCTTGTTTTAGCACTTGGATCAATTTTTTTAAGTTTTATTGTGATCTTGCATGGTATATTCATGATTATTCTTGGTGCAAGTACTTGCATCTATTGAATGGTTCATGGTATGGTTTTATTTGCTCATATAAGATTATGAAATTGCATGGTGTATTTAATGCTTGAAGTAAGAAACTTAAGGTGCTAACTTTCTTACTTTTTATTTGCCTAGCTTCATGAATTGATGTAATAATTAGTGAAACCCTAGGGCCCTAAAGTGCTAGCTCCCTTGAGGTCTTTACTTAGTTATTGTGCTCAAGATACTTCTCATCCACAAACTCTTCAAGAGGAAGGAGGCACTAGAGCCTAGAAGTGCCTACACCCTAGCTCACCTCCCTTCTTAGGGTCAAGAAGCCTAGGAGGACTTAAGGTGCTATTCCTCCTAGGTCTTGGTTTTTCTTGAATAGTGTGTGTTATCTGATATCCTAGGAATAACTAAGGAGATTATGTCTTGAGGCCCACAGGTCATAGACATGGAGTACCGAGAGCCAGACGACTTGAACTTGGCCCCGGAGGGCCCATCTTTTCTTCAGTGCATCCCATCTATCAGCAGCAGCAACATCCATCCCACCAACCTAGTCCTGAAGTAGCAGTGGGTCTTGCTCCATGAGGTAATGAGTCTGAGTATCAAGGTATGTGTCACTCTGATTTTCGAAGCATTTGAATATGTTGCACTGACTCTCCTTTATTTCATAACGTTTGCTTGGAAATTATGCTCTTTGACTTGTTCATACCTGGGGGGTGACAGAATGCCCTAGTAAGTTGGTTCCCTCTAGGATGAGTTGCCAATGGGTGGGTCTATGAAAGGTCATTGTCCATTCCTTCCATACTTACCATTTTTCATCATTATCCCTCTCATCTTCCCCTACCTTGGTTCGAGCATTGGGTTTTCCATACTAGGAAAGGTTGTACCTTGCCTTATGGGAAGAAGGGGCTAAAGGCCCAAAGGGTAAAAGTAGCTGGCAAGAGTTAAAAGCCAAAATAAAACCTTTGAGATGCTTCGCCCCGGGATTCCCAAGAAAGCAATAAAAGGCTTTTTAGTAAGAAAAGGGGACCTGTAAGATAAAATAAAACTCAAGGTCTAGTTGGTGGATGGGAGGTCTCATCATGAGTCAGCCTATTAGGTCCATGGGCATGTAGCGATATGACACTACCATCTTTCTGGTCACCAAACCAGGGTAGTGGCTCTTGGTGGCATAGCCAAGAGAAAGGGGGTCTCATCACGAGCCAGCCTTCTCATTTCCGTGAAATGCTTGTGGGTAACGTTGTCACCTCTGGTCACCACGCCAGGACAGTGTCCCCCAGCTCCTCCCTTGAAAAGAAAAAGCAATAAAACTAAGAATAAAAGACATTGAATGGGCTAGGAAACAATGGCATCCATGACAAGGTGCAGCTCTCCCTTTACAGAGGCACCCACAGGCAAGATGTACATTTCCTTGTTATCACTGCACCCTTTGCCCAAACATTCCCCCTGCACCATTTCACACACTTACATGACCTAGATTGGTCTTCACCTGGGAAACACCCCAAAATTGAGGAGGATTAGCCCAATAGGACATCCTGAGACCCTCTCCAAACCTGACTTGTTAAACTACATAATGTCTTTGAGCATTTGTCTGGGTAAAGGGGGGTTTGATGCACATGTTTGGGTAATTTGATTATTGGATGTGATTGACATTGCTATGATCCATGTGACTTATGATCCCATGGAAGGCATACTTGTTGTTGTTGTAGGACCATGCCCAGTGGACAGGTACATATGGGGAGATGATTAGCTCGGACCTCCATGGGGCTGAAATCCCAGCAGATGGATGTTGTGACCCCAACCAGGGGCAGAGAGACACCAGAGGATGGCACCAGGAAGAAAGAAGGACGTTTTCCCCGAGACACTCTAGCAGGCCTAGACCCAGGGGGTCTTGCCCTTCCACCATGACATTGGCCCTTGAAGGCCCTTAACATCATCATGTTGACCCTTGACGTCATCCAGTTAGGGTTTAGCATTGAGGATGGTCTGGTGCTAGTTGGCACATGTGGCAGCATTTCAAGCCTCTGGAGGCCAAGCGTTTTGCATTTGAGGCCAAGCGTTTTGCATTTGAGGCCTAGCATTCCATGCTTGGGGTCTAAAGTCACCCTAGAAGGGCATGACATCATCTCTAAAAGTGAAATTAGGTTTTTAATTATTGAATTTATGTAAAAACTGGATTTTTGATGTAATTTGGCCATGTCGACCTTTTATGACCTAAAAAATAATTGAAGGTCATTGATATTGTATAAATAAGAGATAAAACTCTCATATTTTATCATCATTGACTCATCACTTAAGTGTTGGTCTGAAATTCGGCCTTCCTTAAGGGTTTTTGGCTGAAATTAGTGGTGCACACTTCTTGAAGGAGACAATTATTGGTGTATTTTGGCTATTTTCCTGTGGAGGATCTTCAACTAGGGTGATTTGCTTGATTATTCTTGGTGAAGTAAGTGGAAAATCTACATTTCTTTATTATGAATGAATGTTTATAGTTATTTTTACTTGTTTCATGTCTAAGATTAAGAAATTGCTTGCTTGAAACCCTAGGGGAAAGACATATGTTATTATCTTTTTCCCTATAATCTTCCATGTGCTAAAATTTCTTGAAAGGCATCTAACTTGAAGTAGATATTAGAGCCCTACCATTGTAGCACTCTAGTAACCCTACTTCCATTGCCCAATTGCATTTTTTATTACAATTTGTTCAAGGAAAGAGAAAATCGCTAGGGCCTAACCCTTGTTACTTTCTAGCAATTTTCTCTTGGAACTAGATTTTTGAGGCCTTGGGATACCAACACCTCTCTTATCCTCTCCACCGCTTTAACATATCATTATCATTGCTATCTTCCTTTAAGATTTGTTGTTGCCATTAGTGACTCCATTTACCCTAGAAAGGCACTAGACTACCATCTACAAGTGGTGATTGATCAAACAAACACTCATACTCTTATTCTTGAAGCCTTTACTAACATTTTCTAACCCTAAATTAGACTAACTCCTAAGCTAACTTGTTGCATTGATTTGACACATCTACCTACATAACTTGCACTAAAACCATTCAAAATTCAATTGTGATAATTGCTAGTGAATCTACTAGGTAAGTGCTAGTTTTGTATGTGGTTTTCTTGCACTTTTAACCATTTAAATTTGTTGTTGTTGCAAAAGATTGCTACAACCATCTAACTGCAGCAAATTCTCTGCAAAAGTGATGCAGACCCCCTATCCCTCCTTAGGGATGCGCGACCTCCCGGTCAGGATCTTCTGGTTCGGGAGTCGAAATGGCTCTTCTGGTTCTAAACTAGAACCCTTCGAAAACAAACACACACACACACACACAGGTCCACCCAAAAATGCTCAGTTGGCTTTTCCAAGCGCCAAGCGTGAGCTCCCACAGCACACGACCAAGAGCCGTGACCTTGCGCTAATCCAAAAAAGGACGCTTATCGGGGACCGGAACTTCACAAGTCAAACGTCCCGTCCCTTTGTCCTTCGAACCCCCGGTTGTCGAAATGTCGAAATGTCCCAGCACCGGTTCCTTTGGGTTTCCGCGTTTCGCGAAATCAGAATGCAAGGGATATCTCTGCTCTTTGGGATCCCCGGTTGCCGAAATGCCGAAAATGTCTCTGCGCCTATTCTTTCGGGTTTTCGCGTTTCGCGAAACCTGGGTGCAAGGGCTATCTCTACTCCTTGGAAATCCCGGTTGCCGAAGTACCGAAATGTCCTGGCGTTCGTTCTTTCGGGGTTTCGCGATTCGAGGAATCGCAATGCAAGGGTCCCGCTCCTCTGTCTTTCGAGTTCCCGGTTGCCGAAATGCTTTGGATGTCAAAAATCCCTCGCCGCTAACCTCCTCGCAACTCCACCTTATCCAACGACTGGCAGGGTTTTCGGCGTTTCTCCTCAAGGACTCTCCACCGTCCGTTCAGATCTTCGGGATCTACGCAGCGTTAAAGCCTGCGCTTCTCCCTCAAATCGGACGGTCTGCGGGATCTTCCGCCGCGATCCAACGCTCGACGACGTTCTTCCTCCTGAGCTTTTACTCACTTCAGACTTAGAAGATTTTCTAAGTCTTCGAAGACTCGGTCTTCGTTCCTTCCAAGGAATGAGTTCCTGGATCTCGATAACACTTTCCGAAGCGTTATCCCTCCTGAGCTTTGTCTGGTTCAGACTTTGATTTCCCGCGCACTCCTTGCGTCTGAGGGATTTCGATAACTCAAATCCACGGTATTTCTAGCAGAGAAATTCCTCCTGATCTCCTCACATTCCTCTCTGGCTCAATGCACACCTTGCAGAGCTTCCAATGAAGAGAAACAATTGAAACTGGAAAAACTCACAGTTCCATCCCCTTGTTCATGTAAACACAAAAAACAGGAAAATGCACACAGTCCACACACCATACATTTGGATCAATTTTCCATTCTGTTATATTCACAAGTGCCCAATGGCTACAGAATACATCCAAAATTACAGTAACTCAAAACCACTGAGATCTCTTACTAACTCGCAGTTCTCTCTTACAACTAATTTCTCTTTGTATTCCAGCTCCCTCTAACTGGGGGTACAAACTTCTACATAACTCAAAAAATGTTTCTAGGGTTTCCCCTAGCTACTTGCCTACTCTAACATTCATCCTACGCTATCTTAGTTCAGTCGCATTCCAAAGCCGAAGTGAAAACTCCTGCTCTGTTTACAATTTCAAAACTTTGCCTCAAAGGGTAAAATTCGGCACCGGTTCAAGCGTGCCTCCAAAGGTGAATTTCAACGCTGAGTGAAGGCGGATTTAAAAATCGGCTGCAACTGTCAATGTTGAATTTCTAGAAGAACTCACATGTGTTGAGTGGTCCTGCCTCTGTGTGCTTGCCAATGATGCTCCTGCATCAAAAAGTGACATTAAAAGCTAGCTAAACATTGCCAACTTTGCTTGTGACAATTAATTATCAATTTGCCTAGTCAAAGTCACTTTTTCTTGTCTTTTTCAAGCAATTTCAAGGCATAAATCTTGTGGCTGTTATAAAATATTAATTGTTGTTATAAATTGTTGCATTGCTACAAATTCATAATCAGCTAGCTTACTTTATGAAGGTTTATTGTCTTATGAAGTACTAACAATCATTCGGTACTTGGAAAGTGTCATGTTTGCCTTGTTGTCTTGTTCTGGGCAGGTACACAACATCATCCATTTGCTTCATCCTTAGACATAAAAGAAACCTTTGATTTGAGTGATCTGTGAGAGGCGAGAGATTTCCTTGTGATTACTTGCCTTAGCCTTCTCAAACCCCCCAGGTCACCGGGGACGTCTCCCCTGGGGTAGTCTTGACATACTCCTAAATAGAAAGGGATCTCCTATTAAGGTGACAGTGATAGGTTATTCCCAATTACTCCAATTCTGTATCCACTTGCCTTGGGATTTTGGGCAAGTACAAATTGTGCGATAACAGTGTGCATTATCATATGTTTTCAACCTTCAAAGAGGCTGCCTCCTTAACTCCATCTATCCCTAAAAGGCACTAGTCCTCTCCTCTTAACTTTTGACAAGACTACCAACCTCAACTCAAATTTTCCACTTGATACCCTACTAATTTACTAACCTAGTTTAGATTACTAATCATAGAGCTTCCTGCTGCTAACATCACTGCTACGGCCATTAGTTTGCAGCTTTACCAAGCCTATTAACCAAGCAAACCTACCCAGAAATCGCACAAGTCTAAGCCCTATCATCTTAAGGCTTTGAACTATCTCTTGTTGTCATTTTAAGTGCATTTCTCAAGCTATTGCTGTTGTTATAACTGCTGTTACAGCGACTGTTTGCAGCCAATATTAGCCTACTAACCATCTAAGTCAGCCCAGAATTTGTATAAGCAAGGTACTATCAATAAGTGTTAAAGTGTGTGTTTAATTGCCTTCATGAAGTACATTTCTGAAGCTTAATTACTGCTGTCATTACTCTGATTTGTTGCTGTTACATTTAACTTAGACAGCCTGTTTAAATCCAATTGTTGGTTGATATATTCAGAGAACTCACATAAAACAAAGTATTATCATTTGATGTTTTTAATACTTGTTCACATTGTCTACACAAATGAGTTCTTGTTGATATAAATTGTTGTTGTATCTTTTACTCATTGCTATCATTTACTGGTTATTCTCTGCATACATAGACTGTCAGCATATATTTGCAAGTTTACTGTCTTGTTGAAGCATTATTATCGTTTGTTACTTGCTATAACGTTTACTATTGTCTTGGTTAAGGGCAGGTATACTTTATTCTTCCTTGCTTCATCCAACAAGATTTAAACATGATTTGAGTGACCTAGAGAGAGAGGGGTAGTTTACCTTGTCCTCTTCCCTTCTTCAAAACCCCTAGGTCCTAGGACGTCTCCCTTGGAGTGAGTCTTTTCTCCTCCTAAAGAGAAAGAGGTACCATGTTGGGGTGACAGTGACAGGGCTACCTCCGTGTTACCCCAATCTAAGCCTACTTGCCTTTGGGCTTTGGGCTCGTGATAAGACCCCCTTTCCCTCAATCATGCAACTGAGAGCCACTACCCTAGTTTGGTGACCAGATGATGGTAATGTAATACTACTAAGCACCCATGAGCATGATAGGTCGGCTCGTGATGAGACCTCCTATCCCCGAACTAACACCCTGAGTGATTATTTTTGCAGGTCCCCCATTTATTGCGGAGAAGCGTTTCACTGCTTTCTCGAGGATCCTTGGGCGAAGCATCTCAAAGGTAAATGATAGGCTTTTGTCTTTTCCCTGCTACTTTTACCCTCTGGGCCTTTAGCGCCCCTTCTTCCCATGAGGTAAGGTACAATCCCTTCTTGGTTCAGTGCACCCGAAAGTCCCAAAAGATGAGGAGGTGAAAAGGATACAGCATGGAAAGTGACAAGTATGGTAAGGGATGGACGATGACTCTTCAAGGAACCATCCAGTGGTAACATATTCCTAAGGTCAACCAACTTACTAGGGCACCATGTCACCCTCCCTAGGTTTAAACAAGGCAAGGAGCATAAATTCCAAGCAAACGTTTTAAAATCGAGAAAGATTCATTGCAACATATTCAAGTACTTCAAATATCGGAGTGATACATACCATGATACCTCGACTCATTACCTCATGGAGCAAGACCCACTGTCTTTTGGGACTAGGTCGGTGTGGTGGAAGTTGTTGCTGGTGATATGTAGGATGCATAAAAGATGAAAAGAGGGGCCCTCTGGGGCTATGCTCTGTTCGTGTAGCTCTCAGCACTCCATGTCTACAACTTGTGGGCCTCGAGACATGATTTCCTTAGTTACCCCTAGGCTAGGGGTAACATCTAGCTCCTACTCAAGGACATGTGCTCACCGTAGAGCGCATGAGAACCTCAACATCTCTAGTATGACCTGTGCCTACTAATTCTCAACAAAAGATATCAGTAATATCTAGGGTGGTGATATCACCCTTTGTCCGTATATGATATAAAACCAAAATAAAAGTCAAAACTCTAATCTAACATATGATCATGAACATACATATATACAAATGAAGTAAAAAAAATATGTAAATGCAATTATAACTATACTAGAATGATATGCAATGGTATGTACAAAGGATGCAAATACCTACCTACCTACACTTACCTGTACCCATCTGTAAAGTCAGGTCTTCGCCTCATGATGGGGGTTTGAGGAGGCGCCCACTAACTGGTAATGGACGTTTCCTCCCTTCAAGCGTGGATAAGTAGTAGGCGTCATTGACTAACTTCATTCTAATCTTGAAGGGTCCAAGCCAAAATTTTGCACATCCCTTAACATTATTAGGCTCACCCATCTTAGTGTCTCACATCAATACCATGTCTCCCTCTTGGTATTCCTTCACTTCAAGCTTCATTGGTTCTTATATCACTCTGGTGTACTGTTTTGAGGGAGGAGGGTGGGACTTAGCTATAAGGACTTCTTGTTGGCTTGGTTTAATCAATATATCATTATCTTTCTTCTTTAGTAGTTTGACAGAACCAACTTCCTTGTCCTTATACTTGTCTAGGAGTTGTTGATACTCCTCTTTCTTTGGCCATTGTATCTCATCGGAGTCCTGCTCTGTGGCGAAAGGAAAATCATCTGGGCAAAAGGTAGGAGGGTCTTCTTTTGTTGACTCGTGTGCTTCACTAATCTTAGTTTCGTTGTCAATTTCTTGTACATGAGCCTTGGCCATTGGCATGTTGGGTAAGCATACGACAACTCCATCCTTCATGGGTAAATTGATGTAAGTTAAATTCATTTCTAGTGTGCCACCCAACATTGCAGCAAACTTCCTAGATAAGAGCATGCCCCATACATCAAGGACATCTACCACTACAATATCAATCTGGATGACTCTCTCAGGATATTTGTCAAGGTGTACTTCAACATTTTCAACTACCCCATGGATAGGCATGGCCCTGGACTCAAATCCACATACGTTCCTATAAGGTTGTGTGGTCCTTAAACCTAATTGCTCCGTTACCTTTAAAGACATCATATTAGCACCTGCCCCTAAGTCAAGCATGCAGTTGTTAAGACACTTGTTGTTCATTAGTAATGACATAAAAAAAGGTGGGTGCCCATCATATTGTACCCTGAAATGATCTGCTTGTAACATAATAGGAGGGTCCATTGGTTCATCCAACACATTGAAGAATTTCTCGAACCTTTCTTTCATGGATAGAACCTTAATAATTTCCTTCAAAGGGACTGTCACATGCATTTTAGCCAAGGCGCCTTCCAAGTCAAAATTCAAGTCAACTTTGTTGGTATTAAGAGTGGTTTTAGGAAGGAGCATATCCATAGGTGGAGGTCTTGGTTGTGAAGTTTTAGGGTCAATAGAGGGAAGTTGGTTCATTCGTTTTTTCCTAGTGTACACTTGCAACTCTTGTTTCTTTAACTTCTCTCTTGACTCTTGATCAAGACTATTTCTAATTGTTTCTCCTTTCTGCATCTTCGTATTCTTGAATTGGGTTCTCAAGTTCATCTTCTAGTTAATGTTCTTTCCTTCATACATTCTGGTTAGGGCATCAAACATCTCTTTTGGAGTGTTCTTAAAAGCCACTTGAGGGATCAAGTGATCTTTAATAGAGTCTACAGTGATTCTTTTGGCCCTAACCATATCCTTCTGGTACTTTGCTTTTGCTGTAGCATCTGTAGGTTCTGGTACATTTTCCTTGATGAATCTTGCAAGATCATTCTCTTCAAGAATGAGTGCAATCCTATACTTCCAGGCATGGAAGTTATCCACACCTTCTAACTCGTCAAAAAGCTTGGTTCTTGCAGACATCTTGACCTGGCGCTGGAAAAATGACCAAAAATTGAAAGTGCTCAGAATTTAAATCTGAACTTACCAGGAGGTGCGCTTGGCTAAAGCGAGTAGCCTGGTGTAGTCCGTTTTCTGAAAATCCAAATTTTACCCCTTGAAACTGGGCCTGCGCAAATCTGGACTAGTACTTTTGGTATTGGTTCTAGTTTCCTAGTTTTCTGGTTTTCTGGTACCAATGAAAACTAGGGTTTCACTTTCCGAAGGCTCTGGCCACTGAAAAGGTGCGCTCAAGCTGCCAATGAGTTCGCTAGGCTAGGGCGCACTTCCCTAGATGGTTTTTAGGCTGAAATTCCCTTCCAACAAAAAGCCCTAATTTTCTTATACGACAACAATGACGTTTTTGGTAACCCAGTGAAAGGTGCTCTATTCAGTCAAGCTCTGAAACCATGTTAAATTTAGAGCTGCTATTAAGTTCTTTTCAATTTACTAGACAATAATAGCATAAGCAGGATCATTGAAAGATACACAATCACAAGGTACACAACATTTATCCTGGGAAACCCTCATGGGGGAGAAAACCCAACAAAAACTTCCTTAATATAGATTTCCAATACAATGCCAAGATAAAAGACCAAACACAAGAGAATATCCAACACTGATCAATGCGCCTCTCTCTCTTCTTCTTCTGGCAACTGCAGCTTCCTTCAAACTTGCGCACTAGATGAGTGACTTGAGTGAGTTAATGAGGTGCCTTCCACTCTTATTTATACTTGCTGGCAGGCACTAGGGTGGTGTCTCTTCATTGGGCAGGGCCGACTTCTTCAACTAGTGGCTAAAGCCACTTTAATTAGCCCTGAGGGTCAACTTCTCAATTAGCATGATATAATTAGGGTTTGACCAATCCACAAAAGTGGATTTGGTCGTACATAAGTCCCAACATGATCAATCCACAAAAGGGGATTGATCTATATGATAATAACTCAATAATAATTAGAATACTCTTTGCAGTTACAATATTTCAACACTTACACCCCTTGAGAAGTAGTAGACCTAACCTAATACGAGAAGACTCCATAACCCATTTTGTTAAGGCACTAATACAATTTTTCATTGGAGATATAAATTACTTGCATTGGTACACGTGATTTTGAGAGATATTGAAATCGTTCAAGTTGGAAATTTCTCTTGGTATCTTACGCTTGCTAAAGCCACTAAAGCATCTTGATTGGCTTAGTGGTTCTCTTGTTATAATCATTTTCCTCACCCTAGGAGTGATTTATTTAGTGTTGGTTTGTATTTTTTGTTGTAGATTATTTATATCAGATTTCAGCACTCTCATAAGTAGCTCCTAACCCTCTTTATATTGTAGTTTTATTGCCCTAACACTTGGTTGAACATTCTTAAGGCATTTGGCTACTAAGGAACTGGTTTACCTAATGTAAGGCACTGGTTCATGCTTTGATACATGTCAGTGACAGGTTGTGTAAGCTATGGCACTGGAGAATGGGACACCTGCACTACAGGGCGTTGCCAATCCTGAGGGAGATTGTCACTAGTCTCCCAGATTTCAATGTTAAGCAGCAGGGCATGTGTAGAGGGTGTGCACTTAGCAAGAATTCCAAGGTTGCTTTTCCAAGCAACGAAAGTAGGTCAAAGGGGATCTTGGATCTTATATATTCAGATGTGAGTGGACCGATGTCAACGGCATCATTGCAAGGAGCACTATATTATGTGACGTTCAATGATGAATTTTCCAAGAAAACCTGGATCTTTTTTATGAAGACCACTTCAATTGGTTCCAGAAACTCAAGGCCTAGGTGGAGAACCAAACAAGGAAGAAGATCAAGGTCTTGAGGTCGGATAATGGGGGAGAGTACACTCCAATGACTTCAAGGATTTTTGCAAGGAGGCAAGGATCAAGAGGGAGTTGACAGTTTCGTACAACCCTTAGCAGAATGGGGTTGTGGAGAGAAAGAATTGGTCCATAATCGGTTCTGCCAGGGCTATGATACATGACCAAGATCTGCCTATGTTCCTTTGGGCAGAGGCATATAACACGGCAGTATATGTGCAGAACGGGAATCCTCACAGAATATTGGGGGACAAGACTCCCGAAGAAGCATTCACAAGAGTGAAGCCAGAAATAGGACATTTGAGGATCTTTGGTTGTCCAGTATACATCCATGTGCCTGTGGAGAAGAGGAAGAAGTTGGAGCCTTCAGGAGAGAAGGGCATATTTGTGGGATATAGCGAGACCTCAAAAGATTACAAGATCTTCATACTAGAGCAGAGGAAGACAATTGTGAGTAGGGATGTTAAGTTCAAGGAAAACTTAGCATGTAGGAAGTCTCGTGAGTTACCACCAGTGGCAAAGAACAAGGATCGGGAGGCTTTGAAGGGAGAATAGCATTCAGAGGCTTCCATTTCAAGGAGTCAACCTTCAGGTGGGGAGGATGAGTTAGCCCCTTCCAGCTCTATCAGGAGACCCAAGTGGTTTGAGCAGAGATTGAAGGATGCTCAAGAGCATGTTGAGGCTCCTAGGAGCACAGTCGGGGAGAGAAGGCCTCCAACGAAGTTTCCAAACTTAATGGCACTAACAAGTAACGTCATTGAAGAAGCAGTAGACCATCGAGTATATCAGGATGCCATGGTGCAGGATGATGTGTCGGACATTGTGTCGGGATTGGAGAGACAACCAATTCAAGGTGGCTCTTCCAGAAGTACCTTCCTTGCTAAGAGGGAGTGATGATGTTTGTAGCTCTAACAGGTACTTCCACACAGGTCTATGTCAAACGTGTGGAAGTAGTCCAAAGGAACTTTCAGAAACTTTGGAAATTCACTTTAATTAAAGGAATTATTAAAGTGAATGTCTTTTTAATTACTGAGTTAGGAAAAGTTTAATAAAATGTAATTTAATTACATTAGTGATTTGGACTTAATCTCAACCATTGATTTCAGCGATTTAGACTTAATCTCAACCGTTGATCTCAAGTGAGGTGAGAACTAATCTCAATCGTTAATCACTTTGAAGATTAGGGTTAGGGATTCAAATCAATGTTATAAAAGGCAGCCAAGGTGAAAGGAGAAGACACAACTATTTGGAGTCAATGAATCATAGAGAGAGCAAAGGACTTTTGCTCAAAGAGATCTCGGCAAGGGTGAAGAAGGACTTTCATCTAGAGATCAATTTAGTCCAAAGGAGAAGAGAAGCTAGTGGGCAGCAGCAGACAAATTTGATAGAAAAGACAGATCTGGGTAGCAGATCGATTGTAGGAACAAGTCGTACAGAGCCACGCACAACATCATATGCATTGAGCAGATAGCTCAAGGCACGTACATACGCGTCGGACAAGTGTTCCAAGACACGTACATACACGTCGAACAGGTAGGGCACGTACATATGCGCCAAACAAGTAGTCGGGGGCATGTACATACGCGCAGTGCAGAGGACACAGGCGCGTACATACATGCTATACAGGTCATGTTGGGTGCGTACAAATCGTACAAGACGCTAGTACAAAGCCATGAAACATGGGCAGAGGTGTTGAGCTGTAGGTGTTGGCTGTATTTTTCTGTTTATTTTCTTCGTGGGTAATTTTCCTAGTTTGGGAACCGTTGTAAGCTTAGAATCATTATTTAATGAAAAGTTGACTTGAAGGGCAGAATTTATGTGTTTTGTGTGAAGTTTGGTTTCTATTTTGCTTCCGTTGTTTTATTTGTTTCCAGCCAGTTTATTTTATTCTGTGTGTTGTAATTTAATTATCAGCAAGAAAAAACACAAGATTGTAATTTATCTAGGTTATGAGAATTGAAATTTTTCAACAAGCATCCCAAGGTCCCCCAAGTGCTGCTAGTTTGGGCAGTAACACTAAGCTTTATCTCTAATTTTGTTTTAATTCACTTGGTTGAGGGATACTTTTTGGTAATAAGTGGTCAAGGATCCCACTATTGTCGATATGCATTTATTTTAGTGAAACTACCTATTAAATTGTGTTGTGTTGAGAATTGAAATTTTTCAACAAGCATTCCCCAAGGGCTGCTAGTTTGGGTGGTAACACTAAGCTTTATATCTAATTTTGTTTTAATTCACTTGGTTGAGGGATACTTTTTGGTAATAAGTGGTCAAAGGATCCCACTATTATCGATATGCATTTGTTTTAGTGAAACTGCCTATTAAATTGTGTTGTGTTGTCCAATATTTAGGGTGAACACTTTCCGGATCTCCTTTTTCCATTGACAAATGAAAAGCATAGTGTACTTTAGGTTGTCAATATAGAAAGGTTAAACCAATTATAACCCTTCAATATGAAATACGACCCTGACCTTCAAATTTGATCTCTAGCGATCAGAAAGGGCAGGAAGATTCAAATCCTCATGTGATTTGGCAACTCAGATGTTTTCTACCATTTAAAATTTGAGTACACAAAAAAATTACATTAAACTTTTCCAAACAAAAAAATGTAGGACGAACATAATGTATATAAATATACATCTGAGAGAAAAGTTTCCAGAACCTCATCCACTTCTGTGTTCATGATTGCAACACTTTCCTTGAGATAATTCTTCAACCGCTCCTTCTGAGTTTCTGCCAGTCCCACCCCCACACCTCCTTCAAACAAACGCTTTATCCTCGCTGAACTGCATCCGTTTTCAAGTATATGTTGATTTTGTCTGTAATCCCCACCATTTTTCTTAGTTTCTTCACTCAGATTGCCACAATTAGGCTCGGACACCATGCCATTTTCAGATTTATGAATTGTCGGGCTTCTTGGCTGATTGATAATTTCTGAAATTTTGAACTTCAAATACCCAACAATGTCAGGCCCTGCATTTGATCCGCTGTTGTCTGTGCTGTTCCAATCATGGGTGATTGGGATTTCTGAATTTTTTGAAATTTCAGACATTTTTTCAGGACGACTATGCATCTGGGAATGGTGGAGGAGGCATTAGGGGCATCGTTGCAAAATACAAATGGATGAAATGCGGTGGGGCAACAACGGTGAAAATGAATGTATTGTGGGTATTTATACATTGACCAAGGGTCAAAGGAATATTTATTTGTGGGATCTTTGGCTTTGCCATTGGTATTGTTTTTGTTTGTTTTATTAAACAGAGTGCCATTGGTATTGCTAGAAAAACGAACGCCTTATCTTGTAGGACCGACCCTTTCAAACCCGGGGACGAAGGGCTTTTTAAACATGGAACGAAATGTCTTTTAAGGTTTGAGCAAAGTTTCATCGTTCGTAACATTGGTAATGTCGAGCCAAAAATGAAGTACTCACTCTCAAAGTGTAACAAAGTACTTATCGTATGGAGCTTATGTAATAAGTTTATATTGGTAACGAGATTTTTCATAGAGGTAGTTGTCTTTCATCAATATCAATATATTAATATGAGAGTTATTTGTTAGGTATGCTTTTTAAATATTTATACTTTAAAAATATATGTTTCAATATTAATAATAATCTGTTTAAAAAATAAGATTAATAATTAGTTTATTGAGGTCATATCTTGTTAGTGTAATTGGTTTCGATGGGTCTTGTTTTGCATGGCGATCCAGGGTCGAAACTCGTTGCTATCGGAAGGAGACACCTAAAAAATCCAGCCATGCTAAGGGTTGGTGTGGCCCAGGTCAGGTGTGATCCCTGGTTGATTTTAATGGCTTAGATGCCCCTATGTCACAGTTTCTCAGCCACAAGATAGTCTCATAGGTCACAGAGACTCTAGCAAACAAAAAAAAAATAGTAGTTTATTGAGTTAATTTGAGTTGTCAGTTCGTCAAATTGGTTGTTTTTTGTTGTGTATCCTACTTGATGTCTTTATCGGGTTAGGCATCATAATAAACAATCATAGGTTTGGACCGGTATCTCCTGTGAATGAGAGGAAATGCCTTGTAGTTTCTTCGTGAGATATTCTTTAGAAAGCACTAAATACCATTTATGAATACCATTTAGGAGTTTTGTCGCATATGTTTCTAAGAAAGTATTGGGTACCATGTGCGAATGCGAGGAAGTGCTCAAAAGTTTCCCCTAAGATGTTCCTTGAAAAACATTAGTTACCATCCAAAAATCTCATCAAATGCTAAAGTTTCCCTATAAGATATTTTTTGAAAAAAAAAATAATAATATGAAATAAGTCCATCATGTAACTTTTTAAAATAGCTTTTACGACTATAAAATATTTACATAAATGCATAACTTTGCACATTACAAAGTGTATCTTCTCTTATGTTAAAATAATGATGTGATAATGGAGAACAAGGCT
>ML825767.1:16063-44173 GCA_009831015.1 Picea engelmannii | reverse complement strand
TATATATATATATATATATATATATATATATATATATATATATATATATATATATTTGTTTCTATGAAATCAACTAACCTGGTTTATTTACAGTGGAAGTAAAACTTACCGAAAAAGTAAAAAACCGTAAATCAAAACTAAGAAAACAAACTGGTATGTACAGTGAGAGTTTGGAAACTAATAATTTCATAAAATGCTTCAGGTAATGCCCGTTGATAGGGGCGTTGACTATTTTACCATCCATATTTTCTAGCAGAAACAAGTTTTTTCCTTCCTGTGACTTTAAACGGTCCATACCAGATATGGTCGAATTTGCCATGCTTTCCTGAGTCTTCTTTCCTAGCACCCCACTTCAAAACCAAGTCACCAGGGATAAAATCCCTATCCTTAGCTTTTTGGTCAAATAGGGCCTTCATGTTATCCTGATACTTAAGTTTCTCATCTACTTCAACCCTATTCCGCTGGACTTCAATGAGTTGATTTATTCTTCTGGTAACGTGATTTGACTCTTCCTTTTCGTCTTGCCAAAGTTTCATTACAGGTAGAGCTAGGTTTATGGGTAGTACCACATAAGTCCCGTACACTATTTGAAACATGGACATCCCGATCGATTTCTTGGTGCCTATTCGATTTTCCCACAAAGCATATTTGAAATGCACATGCCAAGATTTCTTATTTTCATTCAACACTTTCTTAATTATGGTGATCAAGATTTTATTTGATGAGTCAGCTAATCCGTTGCCTTGAGGATAGTACGTCGTGGAATGGCCCAGTACAATATTGTACTTTTGGAAAAAATTGACCATCGCCATAGATTTGAATGCATGTGCATTATCTGTAACTATCTTCCGAGGACAACCAAATCTAGATAAAATGTTTTCCTCCAAGAAATTTATCACCACCGAATCTGTAGCGTTTCTGGTTGGAATAGCTTCTAATCATTTGGTGAAATAATCTGTAGCGGTCAGGATCCATTTGTGTTGCACGCTAGAGTGTGGATTGATTTCACCAATAAAATCTAGCCCCCATTGTTGAAACATGGCTTCTGTTTTAATTGGTACCAAAGGTAACATGGGAATATTTTGTTTGCGTGAAAATAATTGGCAAGGGTTACAGGATCTGACTTTAGCACTTACATCAACGAACAATTTAGGCCAATAATATCCTGCTCTTAGGATTTCATAGGCCGTTTTTCTCCACGCTTGATGTCCACCACATACTCCTTCGTGAAATTCATTTATGACTCTTTTTGTTTCATATTCTACCAAGTAGCTTAGTAGAAAACCCAGAGGATCCTTCCAATACAATTTGCTATCCATGATACAATATTTTACTACGTGCAATTTCAACATTTTGGCTTTAGAAGGAGTTATATCTTCTGGGAATTGCAGATTCAGAAGGTAAGAGACTATATCTTTATACCAAGATGAAGAAGAGAACTTCTCGATTTGAGTTGTAGGTATTTGATCATCGAATTCGTCTGTGTTCAGAAATCTTTCGCACTCTTGCAGGCTATTTATTTTGAGTTCTTTGAAATTAAATTTGGCTAGTATCTTATCCAAACCTTGTCCTTTGATGAGATTTGTTGGTTTCACCTCTAGGTAGAATTCTTGAATTTTAGCAAGCCATCGACCCCTCTTTCCATCACTATCGGGTTGCGCCAGTATATCTTTAATGGAATTGGTGGGTACATATGCAATCACTTTAGAATGTAATACATAGGTCCTTAAATCTTTTAAGGCCTTCACCATTGCACATGCCTGCTTTTCCATTATATCGTATTTCAACTCTGCGTCTCTAAGGCTTTTGCTGAAGAATGCTATTGGTTGTTCAAACCCCTCTTCGTTCTTCTGTAGGAGTACTGGAACAATTGTGTGTTTAGATACGGATGAAAAAATTAAGAATTCCTTCAGATGATCTGGGCTTGCCAGCACTGGTGCTTCACCTATGACCTTCTTGATGCATTCAAACGATGCTTTGGCTTCGGTCGTCCATTTAACCTCGCTGTCCTTTTTAAGCATATCTGTAATCAATTTCACAATTTTAAGGAAGTTTGGGATAAATCTTCTTAAAAAATTGATCTTTCCTTAAAATGACTGAATTTGTTTTTTTATTTCTAGGAATATTGATAGTATATATAGCTTCAACTCTTTTCGGGTCAATTTTAATTCCGTTTCGAGATATAATGTGACCCAAGAGTTTACCTTCCTACATTGGAAAGTGATATGTCTTGGGATTTAAAGACAAACCGAATTTGCGACATTTCTCAAACGTCTGTTTGAGGTGTATTAGATGCTCTGCATCAGATTTAGAAAATACGGTTAGATCACCAAGATAAATGACAACGAACTTATCTCTTTCGCCGACAAAGGCGATGTCCATAACTTGCTGGAAGGTGGCACCTGCGTTTATGAGACCAAATGGGATTTTGTCATACATAAAGGTACCCCATGGGGTGGTGAACGCGGTTTTTTTTCTATCATCCTCGTGGACTGTGATTTGATTATATCCCAAAAATCCATCGATCATAGACATTCTATTTTCTCCGACCACTTTTTCCAATACATGATCCATTTTAGGTAATGGATAATTATCTTTGAGGGATGATTTATTTAAATTTCTGAAATCCACACACAGTGTTATTTTGCCTCTTTTCTTCCTGACTGGGAACAAGTTGGCTACCCACTCGGAATACCTTAGTGGTACAATGATTTTAGCATCCAATTTTTTTTTTACTTCCCTTTAAATCACAGGCAGTAGTATGGATTTATCTATCTGAGCTTTTGTCTGAATGGTTTAACACCCTGCTTTAGAGGAATCTTGTGTTCAATCATGGTGGTATCATAAGTTCTTAGTTCATCGTAAGAACAAGAAACAATGTCCTTATACTGCTTGAGTAACTTCAGATATTTTCTCTTCATTTCAGGGGGAATATATTTAGATATTTTTAACAGCTTAGGAGTTTCCTTGCTGCTTATATCATAATCTTCAACCTCTTCAGGCTGAGGCTGCAAGGTAGATTTTAATGGAATGTCATCATGATCAAATAATCTCTCCAAAGGAATTAGACCTTTAGGGATCTGATTATTTTTTAACATTATCATGCGATGATTGACGATCTTATCTCAGAACTCCTGAGGGTCTTCTCCTTCCTACATGATCCAAGTGGGGTCATTCTGATTTTCTTGGTCAATATGCATTTCAACAAAGTCATCCACAATTTCTAAGAATTGGATGATTTGTTCATCATCTTTGAACAACTGCCAGTGTTGTATATTGTTTGATATTGAGGGTCTATGCCTCAATTATATGTGATACTTCAATTTGAAAACAATAGGAGGTACAAACGTTGACGCTGCTTTGGCCAATGAATCTATCCGTTGATTTTATGTTCTAGGGATGTAGTGAACATTAACCGACGAGAAAACAATTTCAATCAGATCCCAAATGCAATTTCTGTAAGACCTCAACCTTGGGTGTTTGGCCTGGTACTGTCGATTTATTTGTTTTACGGTTAATTCCACATCGCCATAAATTTCCAAGTTTTTAATATTCAACTTCCTGGAAGCCTCTAATCCTAAGACCATGGCTTCGTATTCACACACATTATTGGTGTAATCGATGCCCCATTGTAACCTGTAATAGAAAGGGATAACAAAATCATCTCCAGGTTCCACAAAAATCACTCTAACTCCTGCTCCTTCGCATGACGAAGCACCATCAAAATTCATTTTCCAAATTCCCGTACTATATACATTTTTATTTTTCTTTTCTGTACAACTTTTTTCTATACGTTCATCTATATCATCATCAATTGATAAAATACAATTTCCTAAATCCTCATCTGCGACATAATCAGGGTAATTATTTGGATTGCGTGGATCACTTACTGTATATGTCAGCCTTGCTTCTCTGTACAGACGTGTGAACTGTACATTGAAGATCAAGATTGTAGCGTACACCATGTCGAGTTGGATGGATCCTCCAATCTTGGAGCCCCAAGACCTGGATAACAACATTCCATACTTTGGGGGAATATTGACAACAACCACATCCATCAGAACACTTTTTACTGGAATCTGTGCAAGATTTACCACTAAATCTTTAATCATGCCCACACATTTTACTTTTTTAGAATCAAAGGAATATAGATCTCTGTATGGTCTGGTAATTTCGAGACCAAGTCTATCCATAATAGATTTGGGCATCACATTGTGGGAAGCTTCAGAATCTAACATACAATTATGGAGCAGGTGATCATGCACAGTTAGCGTAATGTAGAAAGGAGCGATAGTATCTCTGGCACCTTCAAAACGTGGACCGAAAATTATATTTGGTTTATCATCTTCCAAATTTATAACGTCGGCCTGACTTTCCATATCTAAAAAATTTATCATTTTGGCAATTTTCTTTCTATATGTAGAATTTTTCGCCAGTTCAACTAGAGGTACCGGGATCTTGATTTTATTAATCTCATTTTGTAGGTTGAAACCTCCTCTTGTCTTATCAGTCTCTCTGGTTTGGATATCTATATATATTTTTTTGACTTGTTGGCTTGTGTTGCTTTCTTTTCAGCTGTTTTTATTTTTGCAGTCTGTGTTTCAGCTGCTTCTGTTTTAACAGTTGGTATCTCAGCTTTTTTTGTTTTAGCATTCTGTGAGTCAACTCATTTGATTTTGGTAGTCTGTACTTCAGTCCGTTCTGGATATGGATCATATGTTTCATCTCTCGACAATATTTTCTTCAGTTGGGCAGTGGCTATATTTTTACTTCTAGGCCTTAAATTATACTTATGTTGTAGCTCAGCTATTATATTATAGGCGATTCCTTGATAAGAATAATATTATGTGGTATTTATGCCATCATCATTATTAGACCTTTGTTCTTCCTTTAAATACCTTTCATAATCTTGCCTCGTCAATTGAGGTTGTTGACAATCATTGCCAAGATTATTCATATCTTCCTCTAATTCCTCTAATTCTTGCATGTCCTCTCCTCCTATAAAATTTTTATTTTTAAAGGGGGCTTGGATCTTTTGATCTTCGTTTTTAATTTTCCTTTGTTGTATTTGAGGGTTAGGGTTTCTCCTGAAACTTTTCTAGAAAACTGATCTTCTTTAGATTGATCTAGTTTCATCTTCGAAATTTTGTTTGATAGTTCTTTAATTATTTTTTCCATATCATCCATTTTATCTTCCGAGGACCTCCAAGATCTGGAGGGTCCTACTTGTTCTCTAAATCGTTTGGTTTCTTTATTTCCCATTTCAAATTTAGTTTTTAATTTTCTAGATGCTATCATATTTGACTCAATCTCTACAACATCGTCTTGCATTCTAGTGAGATTGACAACTCTCCTTTCTCTCAATAACAGAGTAAAATCGGGCTCGAAGGATCCGACGAAAGTTACTTTTGTTGCGGTTTGGGAAGGTTTAACTTCAACTAGGATCTTGTTGTATAATTTATTAAATATTTGAGTGAATTCGAGAACTATTTCTGAGTTCTTCTTTCTCAAAGCTCCAAATCCGGTTAAATAATAAAGATGATCTTTTCTTTCTCCCCATTGTCTGAGAAAGGTGCTTTCTAACTCGTCATAAGATCCTATTTAACCCTCCAACAGTCCTCAAAACCAGGTTCTTACCTGTCCTTCTAAAGTTTTGACTAAAAGTCATGAATAAAAATCCTCATGCTCGAGGCCAAGAATGCCGACGAATAGATCAAAGAAATTTGTGTGCTCAGTCATGGTTAGGTCTCCCTCTCCTGTGTTTTTCATATAGTTTTCAGGTAAATCATGGAGGGGGACTGGGAGGACCAAAGGAGAATATCTGGCATCTACTTTAGCAAAAATTCTAGGAGGTGGGAGTGGTCCATGACCGCCTCCTCCTCCTCCTCCGACACCATGTCCTCCTCCACCTTCGCTAGCACGACCTCCTCCGGTAGCAACCATTGACAATCTAGGGGATGAAAATTGGAGATTATAGAGAGGGTTTTCAAAGACGTGAAGCGACCTTTCAGATACTTTAGGATGCAGTAAAAGGGGGTCTGGGAACTGACCATCAGGAGAGACAAAAACTGAAAAGGGAGGAAATGGGAGACGAGGGATGGGTTCTTCAGACTTGCAAGATATGTAAACGGGGGAACCAACAGGAGTCGAATTAGAATGTATGATATATTCTTCGAAACTTCGGGAAGTTGAAATTTTTTCTTTGGGAACTGATGGAATATCAATCGAAGCAGGTATCGATATTGGCTCTTTTCATTTATTGGTAAAGGAGGTAGTTGAATCGGTTTCTGCCTTTATCTCGGATAAAACCAATCCGGGGTTTAAGATTTCAGCTTCAGTTCTATCAGCCGACGTCTCTCCGAAAAGGATTTGGGTGGAAAATTCTTGCGGAGTTAATAGTTCAAGTGGAAACTTAGCATTAGACTATGTGGGTTTAGGTTGGTAAACTTTTCTTGTGGACGCAGTGGTTTGCTTAAGGTATCCCCTTGGTTTTAAAAAAATTTCAGGGTTAGAAAAGGGCATGGTCTGCTCACCATCTGGGTTTTGTCTGGTATTCCTTCGACCGAATTCCAGTTTATTAATTGTGGAGTCGCCAAGTGAAAAATAAAAACTAAGCCTCATAATGTATTCAATCTTTGTTCGCTATAAAAGAGAGAAACTTACAATGTCGTTCTCCCAGGGAAAAATAACTTTGTTTCTCCGCCCCCGGCAATGATGCCAAAAAGATGTTGTTCCTGAGTTTTTACTTAAGGCTCAAAGCACAATGTCAGGCATCAGAAAATGAGGAAAGTTTAAAAGTTTGATTTTTCTATCTCAGTTATGTGAGAAAAATTCCTTAAATTGAATTAATAGTATGATAGCTTAGAGGCTATTTTTCGTGTCTAAGTTAAATTTGAAAATATTGGATGTAATGAGAGAAAAACATAAAGCTATTAGAAAAAACAAGGCATCAAATACAGATGAGTCTCACTTTGTTACAGAAGAAGAAAATAGATAATATAACCTTAAATGAAGCATAAAATGTAGCAATCTAATTAATTCACAGGTCTTGTATCTACTAACAGTAAATACAGAGGAAAAGTTGTTTGTTATTAGATAACTAAGTGAAACATAACCACAATATAAGTTATACTAAATTGTGATCATGCATTCATCAAGGAAATATATGAAAACCGTTAGAATGTGGAAAGACAGTAGAACACATAACTCAAATGGGCGAAATGTGGAATCTTTGGTCTGCACTTGTATTAATTCTCAATGAGGAGATTTTTCTTGATTACAACNCATTCTTTCGAATATGCACTTATACAAAAGTTCTCAACCTTGAATGGTTGGAATTCCTCTATCTTTGGAATAATTAAAATTACAAAATACGGAAACTGAAATGCTTCATTTGCAATCTTCTTGATCTTCTCGTTATGCTGGCATGAACGTTTTCCTTTCCTGTCTTCTAGCTTCGAAATAGATAATGTACACAGATTGTATTCATTTTTTTCCAGAGGTACTACCTTTTTCTTGCTCAATACATTTGATGCACCTGCCTACAAATTTGTCTACCAACCTGGAAGACCTTGTTAAGTTATTAGCCTAAAAAATGTATAATTTCTTTTCCAGCTGCGACAATCTCTCTTCTATTCATCTATCCTCTGAAATAATAGACTACAGTTGTAGATTTGGATTCACTAGCCATCTATCTATTTGAGCAATATCGACATGTTTTATATGTGATATTTCAGCTTGGACTTCTTCCATATTTGTTTTAATGTCAAGCTAATGTTTGGCTATATTAATCTGACCCAGTGTTCCAGAAATATCTTCTTTATCGAAGCCTAATAATTCTTTGTTAAGTGAACAAAAAAATTCTTCACAAGATTATTTCCATTCCTTAGCCATTTTCCTACCTTCGGCTATGTTTGACTCCCAAGTCTTTAGTATAATATCACCTCTGGTTTGCTCTAAAATGGACAACCCAGATGCCATAGGCCTTCCTTCTTTTGCTGATGATATAACCGCTTCTTGGAAGGTAGTTCGGGCAATGATAGCCTCTCTCTCTCTTAAAACAATATTACTTAATGCTTCATCCATCACCTGAGAATGATTTTGGACGATTTTTACTTTAGAGAGAAGGATTTGCTGAGCTATTTCCAGTTTCTTTAGCACCTCCTATGCTTGAGCTTGAAACAATGCTATATCCACAACCATTTTCTCAGTGGAAATGACCTTGTCTTGTAATTGTTTTATCAACTCATCTTGTTGGATAATTTGTCTTTCGCTCACTTGCATCTTCTTATGCATCTTGTCAAGACTGGACTTGAGCAGTGGGATTTCTTGTTTATCACTAGCTCTAGCCTGTTCCAGTCCTTTATTGACTTCTTCTCTGACATTCTTTTCTGTATTCCTTATTTGATTTTGCAACTGACTTATCATTTGATTCCTCTGCTTTAGTATTTCTTTCATATTATCGATTGAGAATAGGTTAGCTATTGCAAAATATCCCAAAGAGCCGACTACCTCTGTAGCAAAATCTTCATCTTCCAAATTCTGTCCATCCAATAATACTCTATGTTTTTTTTACCATTGCACCCTCTTTCTGGAGCATTTCTTTCTTCACCACAACTTTCCTTTTCTTACTGAAAAAGAAATCGGAGGGAGGTATCTCTTCAATAGAGAAGAGCGTGAGATATCATATGAGTATTACCTCTGTATTGGGGTTTCCTTTAGTGGACTGCAACGACGTGACAATCTGAATGGGGTTGCCAATTTCTGTGGATAACTGTTTTCTGGTTTCATCTGTAGTTGATTTATCTGGTGAAGATAGTGGCCTATCTTATCCTTGCTTTATTAATGTCTTTGGTTGATCTTTGGCCTCGTCAACGGATACCTCTGTCACCGGGATATCCTTTTTCTGAGTCAAGATCTCAGACTTCTCTGAGTTTTTTGAGGCTTCTTGTTTTCTAGAGCTTCTCACTTCTAGATTCTGGGTCTCTGTTTTCTAGGTAGCAAGAGACATTAGGTTTTCCCCTTGTAATACTTTCAGAAGGATAATCGTTCGATGTTTTTGGAAGTTGTAAAAATCAATCATTTTATCAGGTGATAGGGCTCAAAATCGGCTCAAAACTTCTTGGTAAGATCTCACCCCTCGGAACACTTCGTCCTGAGGGGATTCTTCATGTTCATAATTTTTAAGATTACAACTGGCCATATGGTTACCCACAACCTTCTACGGGTTGTGCTTCTTAAATTCAATGTTAACCGGTTCTATTTCTTCTAATGCCGCAACTTCCACTCTAGAGTGGCCGAAATCCAACAAAGAAAATACACCAATCTGTAAGGGAAAATATGGCCATACCTTTTTCTCCACGGATTCGAGTTCTTTTCTAATCCCGCCAAGTACAGTTTGTCGTGCAACCTCACGACACTCTAGTCAGTCTAGTAAAAATTGCGGTAAAGAATATGGGGGAACTGAACAACTGAAAACTCTGATGTAAGAGAATTGCTCCTCGATATACCAGTCTGCCACTTTATACAGGTTAGCCACAACTGTATCTGAAATTCTAGGAGGTGGGTTACCAAAAATAGCAATGTGCATCGACACCGCTACCCAATTACAGATTTCATAAAAAAAAACTTTCGCCTTGTCTTCCCAAAGTTTTGAATGATAAATATGGATTGGTTCTGCGCTATCTGGAATCCAGCTCCAGCCCATTAGCGGGAAAGGCGTCATGACATAGATGGCGTCCATAATATAAGCTGACATGAAAAATGAAGTTGATTGTCCCTTGGCTTTCTTTGCCTGGTATTCTATAATTTCACAAGGCAGACTGTCTTACAATATCTTGGCCCAATGGAAAGAATAACCTTCCGCCACTGTGTGTATAATGGGTTTCCATTGTAGAAAGAAATGGGTTGTGTTCTCTTTTCCATAAAGTATGCACATCATCATGGATATATACATGAATTGTGGTTGCAATGATGAGATTGAGTATATGTTGTGAGAATCAGCTCTGAACTTTTTGGGGCGTGAGCACCAGTCCTTAATCAAACCCGAAAGATTTTTTCCATATTGATCACACTCCTTCTTGCTAAAATTCTCTAGAAAACTGGTATTGTAGATGAAGTTTGATGTTGAAGACAACTTATACATCACCTGTATGTGTTTCGGCCAAAATTACCCAACAACTACCTTCTAAGAATTGAAAATAGTTCTAGTTGGGATATCCACATGATCTAGTGCCCATTTAATCATGTCATTGTAGGGTAAAAGACTCGGCCTTGTTGCTACATTATGAATTTCTTCCTGAGCAATAGTCTTGTATTTGATAGATAAGTCTTCCTTTTCATTGTCACTTGAATCATCAAGGTAGTTTACCAGTTTGTACTATAGAATGTTGAATACATTCATCTAGGTTTTAACTGTGTTTATACTTCTGGGTGAGGTATCAGAGATAACCTATGAACTCTGGCCTGAACTCTCACTAGTTTCTTTAGCTGCTTTTCGTGGTGGCATGGTAGCAGTTCTAAAAAAAAAACTTGTTATTTGTCACAGAAAACACAAAGGACTGAGTATCTCGTTAAGCAAGCTCCTGTGAAAATGAGAATGTAATTCAGAAAATGAAAAATCTTCTTTGCCTTAAGCGTATCAATCTGTGTAGACCTTTTCTGACAACGCATTTAATTCCTTTATTCAAAAGATTTGGGCGATAAAGAAGGATCTTATTTGAAATCATTTCCCTAAATCAGCTATTAATGTCATTAATGGTCGATATTTCGTGATCTGGGATAAACAAATAGATCATTTGAATTTACCCGCATTTCAAACCAACGTAAACTTTACAGGAGATAAGACTATTTAAGTTGTTAAGAAATCAAGTTTTATCCTGTTAATTAATCGTATTTAACCTTAATCCATTTCGAGGTTTGGAGTCCCGAACGATCTTATTTCATTTCAAGTTGTGATCCCTGAATCACGAGATCCCGATTTGATCAATTAATATTAATCAAGTTTAACCTTTTAATTAATTGTGATTATTTAAGGGTTTCGCGACTTCGGGTACCGGGATTGCAAGTTGTCGTTCAAGACAGGATTCCCAAAACGCGAAACTACGATATGATTTAATTATCGTTAATCATTATTAATCGTTTAATTAACCTGGTTTAATTTAAGCTAGTTTCGCAATTTCATATATCAGGACATTAGTTGTCGCTCGAGGCGGGATCCCCGAATCGCGAAGTCGCGATGTGATTAATTAGTACTAATTGATTTTACCTCCTTAATTAACATGGCTTAAAACTTATATTTTTTTGTATTATTGTAGTAATGTGTTTATTTTGTTATTACTTTCTTATTATTACATATAATACTTTATTATTATTATTATTATTATTATTAACTTTATTATTTACTATTTTATTTTTTCTAAATTAATTTATAATCTAGAAATATATATTGTCATTATTAATTATTAATGTATTATTTTAATAATGTCTTATTTTATTATTATTTATTTTATTTCTGCTATATTATTTCTAATCTATAAATAATTTTTATTTAATATTTATTTTATTATCGATAATCAATTGATAATTAATAGTTTAAATATTATTAAATAATAATTATTAATATATAATTTCTAATTAATTAATTTTTAATAAATAAATAATAATTTATTATTACTTAATAATTATAAATTTTTTTTTTTTTTTTTTTTATTATTTAATTCTTATTAATAATTTAGTAATTATTAAATAATACTTAATTATTATATTTAAAATGTATAAATATATTTATGGTTATATTCATGAATAGAGACGATAACTAGTAACAACCACATTTAAATAGTTGATATAAATAACATCATTAATTTTAAAGAGTGGAAAATGGTGCCTATCAACATTCTTAAATTTCCTCCTTGTTACATTAAATATATAACTTCACCTTGTATTCATTTAACTATTTACATGGTTCACATGTCATTAGTTTAATTCACTACATAAATCCTAAATCCCCTTTCTTCTGAGCGTTCTTTTGACTTAGAAATTCAACAGTTGCGTCGAACCAGTAGAGATAAGAGGTCAAACGACGGTGAACCATCTTCCATAAATTAAGGAAGATTTGTCTCTATTAACTTTTATGTTATAGGACATCTAAGTTAAAATTTATAAATAGATTCCTTTTTCTTTTAAAGGAAACCAGGGTTTCGTTCAGCAAGATGTCCACTACTTACAGTGGTATTAATTTGGATTTTAAAATCATAAGAAATTTTTGTTAACCCAACGAATTCTGAGAAGATACGCAGAATCAAATTTTCCTTCCGTCGTCAAGCTGAGAGTGAATTATCAACCTTAAATGACGTACGATTCTATCAAACTTTGATTCAATATACAATGCATCTCACTACTGAATTAAGGTAATAAAACTTAACACTTATTGTGGTCGACAACATAGATTTGACAATGTTCTTAAATTCTTCAAGCCCCAACTTGTCCAAGGTCATTAATTTGTTTCAACAATCTCGTCACAAATTACAAGACTAACATTACTTTTATATACTTCTTTACGATAATAAAGGTAATCGACTAGATTCAATCATTATTTTGTAAAACTCACTAAGTATCCCATTATTTGCCCTCATTTCAGGGTTTAAGCCAACTTATCTATGCCATGTTCCACTATTCACATGGCAATATGATTTTTGAGTGAGATGTCATCTTCACTTTACCCATTTTTCCTGTGGGTCTAGAGTTTTCTCTGCAACCTTCGAGCAAGGAGGGTTTCCTCCTTCTTGTGAAATCTATTGCACCGTGTTTTCATCCTCCAGTAAGTTAGGATGTTAATACACAAGATCGCCAAGTCATGCCCAATCACCTCGACAGTAATGGAAACCTCGGTAAGTTTAAGTTTTTCATCAAAGAAAACTCCTCCCCTTTGTTAATGAGTTATGTCTATTCTTTATAAGGCTTTACTATAATTCTTGTTGGTATCTAGAAGTTGTTTATGTTTCCATACAAATTCTAAAGGCCCAGAAAACCAATGTAAAAGGATTTGTTTAATCTAGGTAAGAGTAACGACCCTTTGATTCACCCACTAGAAATGGGAAAGAATGAAATATTTAACTCGCCTCTTGTCAGAGTATGAGAGTTAAATAATTCATTCAATTTTTAAATGGCCACTCAGAGAGGCTCTGGAAATGATAGTCGTTTCAATTAACCAAAGTGGCAATGCCTAAGACTTGTATGTTGACAGAAAGAAGCGAGAGTCTGCATAATGTTTTTTTTCATCATCAACAACTACTAAGCTCCTCATCCCCTTAACCCTAACCCTAATCTTTCCCTAACCCTAATACCCACGAAAGAACATCCCTTTGTCTTTTTTATATTGGTCGATTCCCATTAAACTTTTTCTTTAATATATATTGTCGTGTGATCTAATATTTTAATAATTAATATATATTAGGCGTGTAATATAATATTTTATAATATTTTAATTTACTGTAACTGTGATTGTGAGTTGAATAAGACTAAATTATACCTATGCGCCAAGTAAGAAATCCTTAAGGTAAATGTATTGTTGACAAGTAAGAAACCCTGAAGGTAAATGTACTACTCGAAGGTAAATGTATTGCTCAAAGATACTTGAAGGTAAATGTACTGCTGACAAGTAAGAAATCTTGAAGGTAAAAGTATTGCTGGAAGGTAAATGTACTAGTGACAAATACTTGTTTCTATTTTAGATGAATTGTCATAATTAAAAGAACATAATACTTTTAATAATATATTTGAATAATATGTGGCCTAGTAATATCTTTATGGGATTCAGTTGCATCACCTAAAATGTTGTATTGTGGTTCATAAGATGTTATAAGTGGTTGTTGATAGGCATATACCTAATGTGGAGAATTAATGGGTTTTTAATTTCAAATAGGTTTTCAATGAACATGATTTGATATGTTCAAAATATTCTCATCAAAAGAGATGAAAGGTTGTGATTTCAAACATTAACTTCATTGCATCACAAAACATGGTGACATTAATACTTACTGTATTCACTCCTTCAAAGGTATTTTAGGTATTTTACTATGTGTGACAAGGTTTTTTTGCTTTTTTAAAGTGTCATCCCTTCTGCTTTTTTTTAGTGATGAGTGGGTGGCATGGATAATAGGTTTTATACTGTGTTTTTTTACTTACTTTGTCGACTTCCACTTTTGCTATTATACTGTTTTTTTTTTTAAGTGTTAGTGGGTGACGCATGGATATGAATTGTATGTGAAGTTGATGGGTGTCTATGTTTCGATTAATATTTCCCTTTCAATTAAGGATGTGAATATTGTTGGCATGGGTGGATGTGATATTTGTTTCAATTTTAAATGAACTTTCATAATTAAAAAAACATAATACATTTAACAATATTTTTGAATAATATGTGGGGAAGTAACATTTTTATGGGATCCAGTTGCATCACCTAAAAAGACAATGCTCACAATCTACAACCACTCAAAACCTTTAAATGTTGTGTAAATAATATGTATATCCTGTAACAATATAAATTTTGGTTCATAAATGTTCACAATATAAATGTTATATTTTGGTTCACAACATAAATGTTACATCTTGCAACAATATTGTGGTTCATAACTGTGTTCATTTTAATATTGTTAACTCATTTTCACCAACCACAATTAAGTGGTTGGGCTAGTTTCTATAACAATGAATGCCCAGATTTATTATGAGGATCAATAGATGCATTGTCATAATTAAAAGAACATAATACTTTTAACAATATTTTTGAATAATATGTGGTGCAGTAACATCTTTATGGGCTCTAGTTGCATCACCTAAAATGTTGTATTGTGGTTCATAACATGTTATATCTTGTAACAATATAAATTTTGGTTCATAAATGTTCACAATATATAAATGTTACATCTCGAAACAATATTGTGGTTCACAAATGTGTTCATTTTCATATTGTTGACTCGCTATCTATCATCGTTCGACCACAACTTAAGTGGTTGCTAATAGGCATATACCTAATGTCCAGAATTAATGGGTTTTTAATTACAAATGGGTTTTCAATGAACATGATTTGATATGTTTAGAATATTCTCGTCACAAGAGATGAAAGGTTGTGATTTCAAACATTGACTTCCTTGCATGACAAAACATGATGACATTAATACTTACTTTATTCACTCCTTCAAAGGTATTTTAGGTATTTTACTATGGGTGGCAAACTTTAAGGTTTTTTCTTTTAAGTGTCATCCCTTCTTCTTTTTTTAGCGATGAGTGGGGTGGCATGGCTAATAGGTTTTACACTGTGTTTTTTTACTTACTTTGTCGGCTTCCACTTCTGCTATTATACTATGATTTTTTTAATTGTTAGTGGGTGCCACATGGATGTGAAGCTGATGGGTGTCTATGTTTCAATTCATATTTCCCTTTCAATTAAGGATGTGAATATTGTTGGCGTGGGTGGATGTGATAATTGTTTCAATTTTAGATGAACTGTCATAATTAAAAAAACTTAATACATTTAACAATATTTTTGAATAATATGTGGGGCAATAACATTTTTATGGGATCTAGTTGCATCACCTAAAAAGATAATGCTCACAATCTACAATTGCTCAAAACATTTAAATGTTATGTAAATAATCTGTTATATCTTATACTAATATAAATTTTGGTTCATAAATGTTCACAATATAAATGTTATATTTTGGTTCACAACATAAATGTTACATCTTGCAACAATATTTTGGTTCATAACTGTGTTCATTTTAATATTGTTAACTCACTTTCATCAGCCACAACTTAAGTGGTTGGGCTAGTTTCTATAACAATGAATTCCCAAATTAAGTAACTGGGCTAGTATGAACAATGGTTTAAGTTGTAGTAGAGATTGTGCCATTGCCAGAAGTGGTAGGTTTTTGATGAGAGGTAGGGGAAGGTTGGAGAGAGGGCATGGTGCCCCCTCCATCTATGACCGAGATAGGAGTATGAGGACTCCTGGTAGAGGAAACATCATTTTCTTCCATATCCAGTCGCCTAACGAGACGACGATCATGAGTAGTCACCTCATGAAGGACTATTTGAAAAAGAACTGGTGCTGAGAGGTCAATTATGAGAGTGTTCCAAGGCCTAACAAAGCCTTCGACTTCAAGGTCTGAAATGTGAGTTACCTTTGGTGCAAGAGTGTCTCCTTTAGGAACAAGATCAAGCACAATTTCTTGTGGCCTGGTAGCTTCGAATGATCCTTCTTGATATAAACGTCACCTCATCGGTGGTAGTGATGGCTCCACAGTTATTGGTGGGAGGCCTTGAATCCTACATGAATGGTGGACTTGTTGATCGTCCAATTTGTGAAATGATAAACCGAAACTTGAAGGTAAAGCTAGGGAGAAGCACAAAGAACACACTACAAAGTCCCTAAAGATAAATCAAGAAAACAAGATAAGGGAAAGAAGAACAGTTATGGAAACCAACACTAGAGCAGCTTACCGGTGCAAGTGTATCTTGAACATGGAAACACCCTCCGGGTATACTCTGCGAAGCGTGGTCCAACGTTTGCCTAGGTATTGCAGTATTCCCCCCGCAATCACCCGTGTGACTACCTATAAAAGGAAACTAGGTTGTCAACTCACAGTTAGTCACCAGGAAGGCATAGTCGACAGTCAGGAAGATTGTATGAGAAGGATAACTATGTATGAAGCCTTTCAAGGGTACCGAAAGAAAATGGTCTGGAAGACAATTGAGGATCCCGAATGGATTCGAGGTCCAAAAATATCTGTGGTTATATGCAGTCAGCAGAATCCCAAGAATTACCCTCAAATACAATCCCCACTATGCTTGGTCTAGCTTTGGAGGGGTTATCTCCTCTATCTTTCCTCACGCGACCTCGTGTTTATCCCCTGTGTTAGAGGGGGGTCCCTGATAACTTTTATGAGAACTAGACTTTAACACTCCTAACTCAGACTCTTAAGTTTTTTTAGTGGCCATGGAGAGTTTCTGATGCAGGAGCATCGCTCCACCTAAGCATGCGCCAGCTAGCAAGCACATCAAAGTGCATTCAAGGAGGGGAGAGGCGCTAACCCTCTCATTTTCCCCTCAAATTTAAATTTCAAATGTAATAATAAATGCAATTAAATGTTGTAAGGTTGGAAGAGATGAGTTGGTGCCTTTGTATAGGTTGTAGGTGAGGTCGTCTTTAATGGCTGACAGGTTGATGGGATCTAGATCCGATTCATACTAGATGACCATCGAATGTAATTCAATGTAATTTTTGAGAGTTAGGTGAGTTGGAAGGAGAGCTCGAGGAGCCCCTATTTTGTAAAAGTCTCTTTGTATCAAAATTCATGAGAGGGAACCATCATAAAGCCTAAATGAGTGATTAAAGAGATCAAGAGAGGAGAGAGCCGAGACTCTGTAGCAGCCCGAGCTCACACATTGTTTTTAACATTTTGATATTAATACAAATGAACTTGTTTCACTGTTTATGGAATCCCGTCTGGTGAATGTTTACTTTATGTTGATTGTGTGTTTATGAATATATGTTGTATATGCATGTGTTAGGTTTCATCTGTCAGATAAAGATAGACTTCTCTATCTTTGATATTTTGCTAGAATTGTTTCTAGGTTCTTTAGGTAAAGTGGAAGGAGTGCATGACAAAGTATTGGAAAATCTGTGAGCCAACGCAAGGAGTGCGTATCTAAACTATTTTGAGTTAGAGAAGAATGTGCTAGGAGGGAACACTAGAATATATATAGACTCAAGAGGATCCTCAAAGTTGTTGAACACCTTGGAGGAGAGATTGTGCAGAGTAAGCACATAGACGACAGGGCTACTGAATACCATGGAGGAAAGTCTGTGCAGGAGTAAGTGTAGCATAGAGTTATTGAGGACTCTGTAGAGCTCTTTCAGGAGGGCATTAAGAAGGTGAAAGTGTGCACAAGAAGAACTCTGTCTTGAACTTTGTCAAGGAGAAGACATACACAAAGTTACTGAAAACTTTGTAGGCTCAACAAGGAGTGCTTGAGAAGAAGCTTCGAAGAGGGAACAAGTATCCCTTTGAGGAACAAAGAGAAAGATACCTTATAAGGTCCGAGAAGTTGAAGATCAAGGTGAAATAGAGTTGTTGAACACTCTGGAAGAAGACCTATGCAAGGAGTGCACCAGGCCAACACTAAGACGAAGTGTTGAAAGATATCCACTTGAAGGCCAGTCAAGTGCAAGGAGTGGACACAGGTAATCATGTCTCAGGTTCAGAAGCTCAAAAGAGCATTGGGTTTCTAGGAGGGCACCAGGAATCCTTTGAAGGAAAGCCAAGGGCCGAGACCCTTAAATATTTGAGTTAATTCAAATATTAGGAAGGACAGTGGATTTGCGCACAAAACCTCAGCAGACAGGAACATAAGGCAGAGACACTTTGAGGTCCAAGCCACATAAAAGATAAGAAGAAGAAGCACAAGTTGAGACCTAGTATTCGGGCTCACAGGAGAAATCTCAAAGGCCGTAGCCTTTGACACTTGAAAATTATTTCAAACTTGGTAGAAAGCCAAATCTCAGGAGGAGGAAGGACAACAACGTTAGATCTGTTGTTGGAGGCAATATGGACCATTGAATCCATGTCAAGACACCCAAGGGAATGCGCTAAGGAGAGGAACAAATCCCATCCGTCGGATCTGGGCACGTGGATTGACAGTCGTTCGATCCAGAGGTAAGGTGCATGAGCTTAAGTTTCTTTGTGTGCACAGGAGTGAGGATTCACTGAAGTCCCGAAGAGGTTAGGGACCATCCATCGTCTAGGTTGACAGGTGGTGGAAGATCAGAATTTGTTTTGGGAGGAATAGATTCGAGGAATTTGCGTGGAGCAAACACCCTTTCCTACAAAGTAGCGAAGTCGTGAAGCAATCTTAACCATTGGTCACAAGGAGACACATGGGAGTGGATTGGAAAATTTGGGAGATAGAGGTCTGAAGGATTTGAGTGTGGAGCAGGTGAGATATTCACAAAGTCCCAAAACTCAAAGTATAGCTGGACCGTCAGATCCAGGAAGACACATGGTGGATATCTACGTGTTTCAAAGAAAAGGTACTCTAGAAGAATTAAGGAGAGGAGATGCAAGGACTCATGAAGTCTGAAGTCATGAGGTCATTAGGGCCTTCCATGAAGGGGGACACTTGGCAAAAGATCTATTAGTCTGAAGACTTAGCACTCTGGAGGTTCTATGGAGAAGTGGTTTAGAATTACCCGAAGCGTTGGAGACCAAAATTATGGCGGGCCATTGATTTAAGGAAGTGGTGGGGATCGTTGATCCTTGCTCTAGTTATGTTCGTGGTTCAAGGTCCAAAGAATTTGGTGACAGCTGCAGTCGAAACGACCGAAGCCAAGAATTCGAACACGCCTTTTGAGGGAATCCCCAGGTCACAGCCCGAGGTCGCATGAGGAAGGGGGCCTAGCGGAAGGAGCTAGGGCCCGTTGGCATTGAGATTTGAACAATGCTAGGGAGAGGGCCCACGAGTACCATACGACCTGCGCCTTAGGAGGAAAGAGGGCCTATGTAAAATCAATTGGGGTTCAAGCATGAGCTCGAAGAGTCGATCTGACTCANGATCCTTGATCGGGAGGTCGTGCAATCCCAAGGAGAGAAGGGAGGGTTACACCAGGTGGTACCAGAGCTCCAGATTTGATTTATGTAGGGAGAGGAGATAAAAGATATAGTATGATAAAAAAAATGGTATCTGTTAGCAACATTACTTGTCTTCAGCATCGGGATACACAAGTTTGCAGGTTGCATGAGGAGCGCCCAAGTGCAGCGCATAAAAGATGTCTTTTTCGGACTTAAAATCAAGCGAGCGAGCATTTCATTCTTCAGCAGAAAGGATTTAGCGACAGAGCAGAACAACGATTGATGGGTAATTGCAGATTAACCGAGTTGCGTCAAGTATAGCGCTAAAGGTTTTAAGGAAATCAATGGTTGGAATCCTTCGGGAGGCACTCGCGAAGTTACGAGGGCCATTGATCGCAAGTAGTTCAAGCACAGTGTTATTTCTCGAGCTCGGGGTTCGTGAGTTCGAAGGGCGGACCATATCCCTTTGGTTGTGCGAGATTCTGAGTTACGAAAAGTGTCCGGAAGAGGTCAACCGTCGCTGACCATCGCATATCGGGACTTCGCGAAGGGAGAATGCCAAAGTCTGATACTCCAACTCGCGAGGTCACGAGTAGCGAGAGGCGCTAGTACTTGGGCCCTAGCCAACGGTTACATATGGAGAGCGCTGACTAGAAAGGGAGCCCTGCTTGTATCGTCGTCTCGGGAAGCGGGAGTTGAAGAAGAGGAACCAAGGGTCTCTGACTCGCGAATCGCGAAATGAAAATCACTTTTAATGACGGGCCCACAGTATCGCTGAAAGTGTTCCGGGCCATCCGATCAAAAGAGGGGTACGCAATGCGCGATTAAGTTATATCGCCCCTTCACGCATTGCAACTTCAAAGAGAAATAACTAGCTCCTTCCCATTTGCGAATGTCGAGGGTGCCTTGGGGATAAGCGCATGGTCACAGACCGTGGTCACTTGCGAAATAAAAGAGCTGCTCAGGAAGGGCCTAAGGCGTCGTGTATGTTCACAGAAGGAATTACCGTGATCTCCAAGTGCCATTTGATCCGACCTCGGTCCTGGTTTTCGCTTGGAGTAAATGAAAGCGAGAAAGGGTGGTTGAAACCTATCCTCATTCATTAAATGCGAGGAATGGAGGGTCTGGCAAGCGGACTGCTCGAGAGGGTCCTATGTACCCATTTTTCCAGAGGAGCCATGTCGAGTCCTTGATTAGCCAGAGGAGGTATGCGCACGCTAACTTGGCTCTTAATGGCTCAACTACTCCCCTTACAGGAACCATGCGCAGTTAAGGTGGTGTCTGACATGGATTATCTGTCCGAATCCAGCTGAAGGGACACCTAACCTTGGACACTGAAGATGCCTCTGTTAGGCAATTTTTCTGAGTATATAGACTGAGTCTTTGTATTTTGTAATGGATCGATGGTAGAGCGAAGCTCCCGATTATAAAGTTTTAACATCACTCTAGTTATCTGGTTATGCATCTGTATGTGGGATTTCTTGTTTTATGACAGACAATATTTCTTACTCCATCTAATTTTCATCTTATGCTGAGAGAGTTCATGAACGACTGATTCATGCGAATTATTACAATCATGTTATGATAAAGGATTTATTGTTACATTGTTGTATCCTCCGGTGTTTTATGTTTGAATGTAAGAAGATCTTGCGTTTAGATGCCTTCTCTTACAGTGTATTAGAAACCTGATGTTTACGATAGACATTTGCATCTCTTTGATACAAGTCTTCCTCCTGCTCACCCATACTACAACTCACTGTCCGAAGTTTGATCAAGACCTCACCTGCCCACGCCTACCTAGCCTAGTTTTGGAGTTAGAACCACATCGTTTGAGTTAACTTCCATTCGATCACCCCATTTAACAAAACGTGACAATAAACTGATGGGTGTTGGGCTCTGCTCCTGCTGCAATCCAGGAGTGACTTCCGACGCTAACATTTCTGGCGCCGCTGCTGGGGACGAAGTTGAAAATTTTCCCCGAGATTGAATGACATTGAGCCTCTGATTTTGAAGGTGCATCGGGTATCAGAGCCTTTGAAGATTGCTACTGTGCACTTGGTGACTCCATTGTGATGACTCCACTGTGGTGAACCTACCGTGTTAATTGTGGCTTTCAGAGGTAGACACACGCGGTCTCATCCACAGCTGCCTCTAGCTACACCTGAAACTGATCCAGAGGTGGTTCTCAGGAAAGGAAAGGCCCCTGAAGAAGAATATTCCACCACCGAACCAGGTAATCCACTATATCCTTCTGTAGAAACTCCATTTTCTTCTCCTGAGCTTCGCAACAGACCGTTTTTTGAAGTTTCCCGTTTCCTAAATTTCGGGAGTGTTCCTGCTGAGTTTTCCCCTCCTGATCTGGGATTGGAGAGAGAAATCCTCGTCACTCCCCTCTCCTCTGAAGTTGTACCTTGGCGTAGACCCAGGAATACAAAAGATTTCCCCACTCCTGCACAAAGAGGAGCACTCGCTGACTTGGGCTAGTTAGCCTTTTCCTTAAATCCCTTTTTGTTCCCCACTCTACTTCGTGACTCATTCCCATTAGCCCCTTCGCGAACTCCTTCTCCTCCAAGTTCCCCCCCACCTAATATTCCTATGGCTGGTGCTAATCCCCCTCTAAATAGGATGGACTCTATAGTCGTTTCCAGATATTCTCCCTTAATCCTACCTCATCCTATGAATCCTCTCCCTGCTGGAGATTACTTGAAATACATGCCCAAGTTCGTTGGGGAAGGGGAGATAACTGCAGAAGAGCACTTGGCTGCTTTCTACAGTTATGCAGACAACCTAAACATTGAAAATGAATATGTCTGGATGAGAGTCTTCGTCCAGAGCCTGGATGGTGAGGTGAGGAAATGGTTTAGAGGATTGGCCCCCAGATCTATTGCTGGGATTGAAGCTCTGGATAGTGTTTTCCTGAGGCGGTGGGGCGATAGGAAGGATTTCATGTATTACATGACAGAGTTCAGATCTTTGAAGAAGATGGATGGAGAGTTTGTCTCTGACTTCTCCAAAATATTTAATAAGATGTATAATAAAATTCCTGCCAAAATAAATCCTTCAGAAGCCTCGACCAAGATTTCTTATGCTAGTGCATTTGGCTCCGATTTCTGTCTGTTATTAAGAGAAAGAAGAGCCACCTCCTTAGCTCAAATGCAAGATGCGGCCATAGAAGTGGAATCCAATGTATTAGCAGCTGATAGATTGAGAAACAAGGCCGACGCAGACATAAGAAAGGGAAGGTCGGAAGCCTCAACTTCTAGCCCATCGGTGCCCCACCCTCAAGTGGATGAACTAACCAGGATGGTGAAGTCTCTGTTTGCAGAGATGGAGAGAATGAAAGTGGAAGGGAGGCAAGCATACATGGGCCCTTAGAATGCCGAAAACAAAGGAGGTTTTAGGAGGCCAAACAATATCACTTCCCCGACCGTGCAAAGGGAGAGGGGAAGAGACAAAGAAGACCAGAAGATTCATGCCCCTTTTCAAAATAATTTTGTGATCGAGGGGGGAGAAGAGGAGACAAATGAGCTTGATCCTGAAATCCATTGCTTCAGAGACACTCCTCCTTTTTCTCATCTCACTCAATATGCATACGAGGAGTCTCTCATGGAAATTCAACTAAATGAACTAAGCAAGGGAGACAAGGCTAGTGGCAGTCGAGGCAGGTATGATCTGAAGTCCAAGAAAAGGACTATAGTGCCTGACGTTCCTGAGTAGTCCACTAGGACAGAGAAACTTGCCAATGAAGTAGCAGAAAATCACAGAGGTAAGAAGCACCAACCCCTCTCTCCCATAATCCAGAGTCATGTTCCCGAAATAAGAGAAATTCCAAAGCTTACATCTTCTTTTAATTTCGAGCATGAAATTCAAAAGATCAGAATTCCTGTGCCCCTAACTGAATTAATTAAAGAAGAAGGGTTCAAGAAACGTTTTTCTGAGATTTTATAGTCTGAGGTCTCCTGCCTTCCCACGGAATCCATTAATTTGCAAGATGAAAAGCCTGCAGTTATTTTAGGTCCTATGGTAGAATATAGGAATGACTCATCCCCTTCCTTCTACACTTCCTTAAACATACATGACAAGGTACTGCACAACTGCTTGATGGATTCAGGGGCTTCTCACAACCTCATGCCCAAAACTGTCATGGAAGTTAGGGCTAGAAGTCACCCGAGCCTATCATGACCTCTATTCCTTCGACTCCAGGAAAGTTCAGTGTCTAGGAGTTATCAAAGACCTGGTCGTGACCTTGTTCTAGTTGCCCATGAAAAGTGTGGTCATGGATATTGTAGTGGCTGATGTTCCCCCCAAATTCGGTATGTTGTTATCAAGATCTTGGATAAAAATACTGGGGGGAACCTTGCAGATGGACCTCACATATGCTACTATCCCAGTGTTCGGAGGAGAACATAGGAGGCTATATAGGGAATCCCAACTAGCCTATATAATCAGTGATGAAGCCAATCCTACCAACCATCCCATTTTCGCCTTGGACACTGATTTAGGTTCCAGTTTACTGCAACTCACTCATGCTCCCGAGCCTCCTCTTGAACTCAGTAAGCAGCCCACCTCTCCTCATGAACTTCCTCCTTCCATCACCCCCGTTTGAAAAATGTTTTTTGATGGAGCCTGTTCCAGGGAAGGTGCTGGTGCTGGGGTGTTTTTTGTGTCACCTGCCTAGGAAACCGTATCTCTGTCATACAAATTAGAATTTGAAACCACCAACAATGTGGCAGAGTATGAAGCCCTTGTTCTAGGATTAAGAGCTGCAAGGGAAATGGGAATTCAGGAGATATCAGTGTTCAGAGATGCAGAGTTGGTGGTCCAACATATCAGAAGCACTTATCAGGCTAAGCACCCTCGACTCAGAAATTACAGGAATGAAGCATGGGACCTAATTGACAATCTCTTCTCAGCCTTCAATATCTCTTTTATTCCAAGGGAGGATAATGTTGTGGCCGATTCTTTAGCTGTCTCAGCCAGTTTGCTCAAAGTTCCTCTGCCGCCTATCGTCAACTCTGATGTTGAAATAAAATATAGGCCCTCTATACCGGACAATGTCAAGCATTGGAAGGTATTCAAAGATGATCTGGAAATCGAGAAATTTCTCCAATCTGTTGATGAATTTTCTGTGTTGCACATTGATCAGGATCCTGACACGGAAGGTGACCCTCACCCTGAGGTGTTTTTAAATAAAATTGCTAACCACCAGATCATTCAGCTACCTAGTAATCACATTCTGAGGGGACTTATTCCTTTAGAAATATTGTTTGATGGGAATGATGTGGCAGTAAAGGGTAGGGTTGCAGATGAAGATGCCGACACAGCTGAGTGCAACATTGGCACACTGGAGGAGCCTAAGTTTGTCAAGCTGTCAAGGAGTTTGACCACAGAACAGAGGGCCGAATATACCGAGTTGCTGAAAGAATTTGTTGATGTGTTTGCATGGACCTACGAAGACCTCAAGACGTATGACACATCTGTCATTGAACACAAGATCCTGCTGAAGGAAGAGGCTAAGCCGTTCAGGCAGAAGCTAAGACAGATAAATCCCATGTTCCTGCCTGTCATGGAGAAAGAAGTAAAGAAGTTATTAGAGGCCCAGATAATCATTCCCTTGAGATATTCCGAATGGGTGGCCAATTTGGTTCTGGTAAGGAAGAAAAGTGGAGAAATCAGGCTTTGTGTCGACTTCAAGAACCTGAACAGGAGCTCAAAGAAAGATAATTATCCCCTGCCCAACATGGAGCACATATTGCAGAGGGTAACCGGTGCATCGAGGATTTCCATGATCGACGGTTTTTCTGGTTATAATAAGATATCAGTTATGCCTGAAGACAGAGAAAAGACAACCTTCACCACTCCTTGGGGCACATTCATGTATGCCAAAATGCCATTTGGGTTGATGAATGCAGGAGAAACATTTCAGTGAGCCATGGACATATCCTTCATCGGGGAGAAAGATCGGTTCGTGGTGATCTATCTGGATGACATCACAGTCTTCTCGAGGTCTGACAAAGAGCACTGCTGTCACCTGAGGAAAGTCTTCTCAAAATGTCGAAGATTCGGCCTTTCCCTGAACCCCAAGAAATCTTTGTTTTCTATGGAGGATGGGAAGCTATTAGGCCATATAGTATCAGCAGAAGGAGTGAGGATTGATCCTAGCAGAGTGGAGACAATTCAGACCCTGTCACTTCCCAGGTCGAAGAAGGAAGTTCAGGCCTTTTTGGGGAAGATTAATTTTCTGAGGAGATTCGTCTCGAATTTCGCTGAGCTGGTGAAACACATCACAACCATGCTCAAGAAGGGAAATGAAGTGAAATGGACTGTTGAACCCAGGGAATATTTTGTCCAAATAAAAAAAGCATTGACTGAGGCATCAGTGCTGATTAGTCCTGACTATTCGAAAGATTTCCTAATTTTCTCTTTCGCCTCTTTTGATACAGTAGCAGCAGTCTTGATGCAGAGAAATGAGGAAGGGCGAGAGCAACCCATTGCCTTCTTTAGCAAGGCATTAAGAGATGCAGAGGTCAAATATGAAATCATGGAGAAGCAAGCCTATGCCTTAGTGAAAGCTTTCAAGGATTTCAGAGTCTATGTTTTGCACTCAAAAGTGACCGCATACGTTCCTTCAGCCTATGTGAAAGACATCCTTGTACAACCCAACATTGATGGGAAGAGGAGTAAATGGATAGCCAAGATCCTGGAATTTGACTTGGAAATAAGGCCTACCAAGTTGATCAAAGGTCACATCTTAGACAAACTGTTGGCTGAGGATAATTGCAAATATTTGGGGGTATATTTCATCAGTGCACATTCAGGAAATCAGCAGAACCAACTGTCTGACACAGACCCTCAGACAGAACCCTTGTTAGCCTGATGTCCTTGGTATAAGGATGTCATATATTTTCTGCAGGAGTTGCAGCCCCCAGATGGTCTGCAAAGAAACAAAGCAAGAGATATGAAGCTCAAGGCAGTCAGGTATTGCCTTATCAATCAAATTTTATACTAGAAAGACCCCCTAGGAGTTCTTTTAAAATGCATGGATCCGCAAGAGGCCGACAAAATCATGGTTGAATTTCACAGCGGCCTATGCGGAGGGCACCATTTCTGGAAGACCACGGCTCACAAAATTTTCAGAGCTGGGTACTACTGGCCCACCTTGTTCACTGATGTCCATAGAGGAGTTAGAGCCTGTATTCCATGCCAAATATTTTCAGGAAAGCAGCAGCTCAAGTCTCCGCCTTTACAGTCTGTAGTTGTTTCGAGACCTTTCCAGCAATGGGGCCTAGATTTTATTGGAGAAATCCACCCTGCTTCTAGAAGACAACACAGATGGATCCTGACTGCCGCAGATTTCTTTACTAAGTGGATCGAAGCCATCCTCACCAGGAGTGCTTCCCACAAGGTAATCATTGGGTTCCTGGAGGACCTCATCACAAGGTTCGGCTGCCCAAGTAAGATTGTCACTGATAACGCAACCTCTTTCGGGTCTGAGCCATTAGCCAAGTTTTGTGAGCAATTCAGAATCAAACTGATTCACTCCACCCCATATTATCCACAGGGAAACGGTTTAGCAGAATCCTCCAACAAAAGCCTAATAAGGATCATTAAAAGGTTACTGGGGGACAACAAAAAGGCTTGGAACTCGAAGCTGAAATTCGCTCTATGGGATGATCAAGTGACCACAAAGAGATCTATAGGCATCTCCCCTTTCTAGTTAGTTTACGGAGCAGAAGCCATTTTCCCTTCTCAGCTGGCCATTCCCGTAGAGAAATTCTTCCAGGATTATCAAGAAGAGCCCAATGATATGATCCGAAGAGTTCATCAGCTGATAGAAGTCTAGCAAGCTAGAGAGCAGGTAATGACCAGAATTCAGGACCATCAATAGAGGATCAAGCAGGTCTTCGATAAGAAATCCAAGAAGGAGGAGTTCCAGATAGGAGACCTGGTACTGAAATGGGATGCTCCTAAGAAAGACAAGGGCAAGTAAGGCAAATTTGAAGCCCTATGGATTGGGCCTTTCAGAATCTCTGAAGTCTTCTCAAATAACACCTATCGGCTACAATATTTGGAAGGCGAAGAAGTTTTTAATAGCCCAGTAAATGGGCATTTTCTTAAAAAATGTTTTGTCTGAGCCTTCGATGGCTCCTGTATTCTGTAAATATTGTCCTTTCTGTTCTTTGTTTTTTACTTTTATTGTTTCGGCTTAGTAAATGACTCCGTAGCCCAACAACAAGGCATTGGAACTGTAAAATGAATCCTTAGAGCATCACATGGACGACTCTATCCCCCATGGAGCCTAATGTTAGCAACATTACTTGTCTTCGGCATTGGGATACACAAGTCTGTAGGTTGCATGAGGAGCGCCCAAACGCAGCGCATAAAAGATGTCCTTTTCGGACTTAAAATCAAGCGAGCAGGCATTTCATTCTTCAACGGAAAGGATTTAGTGACAGAGAATAACAACGATTGATGGGTAATTGCA